>CANXYI011036824.1:0-10165 GCA_948208565.1 Hura crepitans
TAAACACATGGATGATGTCATGTATCTATTAAATTTCAGAAGGTAAAGCTAGCCTATATGCTACCGGTCCCAAACATTTTGTCACTTCGTATGGACTAATAAATCTCGGACTCAACTTGCCATTTTTCCTAAATTGTAAAATCTTTTCCCATGGTGAAACCTTAAGAGACACCTTGTCTTTTACTTCATACTATACATCTCTACTCTTCAGGTCAGCATATGACTTCTGTCTATCTGTAGCAATGTTTAACCTATCCTTAATGATTTTAACTTTTTATTCAGCATCTTGGATCAAGTCTTGTCCCATTAGCTTTGTCTGACTTAGCTTATTCTAACATAATAGAATTATACACTTCCTTTAATATAATACCTTAGAAGGAACTTTTCCCAAGCTTGCTTGGTGGTTGTTGTTATAAGCAAATTCTGCCAATAACAGATAGTGTTCCCAGCTACCCTTGAACTTGATGGCACAAATCCTTAACATGTCCTCAAGCACTTGATGAACATGTTTCATCATAAGCATAACATCACAAATAACTAACCATCTAATCACTTAAGTATCAAAATGCAACCTAAATGACTCTTTTTGATTATCCATTAGTTTATAGATGAAATGTTGTATTAAAGCTTAATCAAGTACCTAAGGCACTATGAAGCTTCTTCCAAAATCTCAAAGTAAACCTTGGATCTCGATTAAATATAATGGAAGATGGTACACCATATAATCTGACTAACTCATCAGTGTATAATTCAACCAACTTCTCCAAAAAATAATCCATATGGATTGGTATGAAATGAGTAGTCTACATCAAATGATCTACCACTACCTAAACTAAGTCATATATGCTTTTTATCATTGGTAAGCCAAAACCAAAATCCATAGTAAGCCTATCCCATTTCCATTCTTGAATCATTATAAGATGTAGCAATCACGATGAAACTTGATGTTTTGCCTTCATCTACTAGCATATAAGGCACTTGGTCATAAATTTCGATACATCTCTCTTCATACCTGACCACTAATAAGAATTCTTCAAATCTTGATATATCATGGTGCTATTAGGATGTATAATATAAGAAGCACTATGAGCCTTTTGTAGAATTTATTTCTTCAGCTCCTCCACATTTGGTACACAAATCCTATCATGGTAGTACAAATAACCATCACTTTTTATCTCATCCTCGGTAGGCTTCCCCTCTAGAATAACACTAATCATGTTTACTAGCCTATGATCTTATTTTTGAGATTTGTTGACTTGTTGCAGTAAACTAGGCTTTACTTACATCTCTACCAATAAAGTATCATCACCTACTAGCTATAATCTAAGATTCATAGCCTTCATAGTTGACATGAACTTCTTACTAAATGTATCTGCTATGACATTAGCCTTTCCTAGATGATAATCAATTAGGCAATCATAATCCTTGATTAATTCCATCTAACATCTCTATCTCAATTTTAATTCTTTCTGTGTAGGAAGATATTTCAAACTTTTATGATTTGTATACATATAACACTTATCTTTGTAGAGATAATGTCTCTAAATCTTTAAAGCAAACACTATTGCAGCTAATTCTAAATTATTAGTGGGTTAATTATTTTCATATAGCTTCAATTGCCTCGAAGCATAAGCCATAACTTTACCCTCTTAGATCAACATGAACCTAAATCCATTATGGGATGCATCACTATATATGGTAAAGTCTTTCTTGGTCATTAGCTATATAAGAATAGGAGCTTTTATTAATATAGCTTTCTACTTATCCAAGCTCTCTCGACATCTGTAATCCCATACAAACTTTACATTTTTCTCAATAGATGAGTATTAGGTGCTACAATCAAAGATAAATCCTTGCCAAATCACTTATAATCCTCAGCCAATCCAAAAAAAACTTCTTATCTCTATTGTATTTCTAGGTGGTTTCCATTGCATAGCTACTTCAATCTTGCTTAGATCAACTCGAATACTTTCTACTGAAGTTATGTGCCCTAAGAAAGACACTTAACATAGCCAAAACTTGCACTTAGTGAGCTTGGCATAAAGCTTTTCTTCTCTTAGAATCTGAAGAACTATCTTTAAATGTTGTTCATGCTCTTCTCTGCTTTTGGAATAAACCAATATGTCATCAATGAATGCCACTACAAATTGATCAAGATATTGCCAAAACAAATGGTTCATTAGGTCTATGAAAAACACTAGAGCAATGGTAATCCAAAATGGCATTACGAAAAACTCATAATAGGCATACTATATTCCAAAGGTAGTCTTTGCCACATCTTACTCTTTAACCCTCAATTAGTAATATTCAGATCTCAATTCAATTTAAAAAATACCTTAACTCCTTTAAGCAAATCAAACAAATCATCAATTCATGGAAAAAGGTACTTGTTGTAGAGCGTTACCTTGTTCAGCTGTTAGTAATCCATACATAATCTAAGAGAACCATCATTCTTCTTCATAAATAAAATTGGTGCTCATAATAGTGATACACTCAATGTTATGAAGCCCTTATCAAGCAATTCTTACAATTAAAGTCTTAACTCTTTCAACTCTATTGGAGTTATTTGATATGGAGCTATCGATACCAGAGTAGTGCTAGGTAGAACATCAATACTAAACTCGAGTTCCTATTCTGGTGGTAAAATAGAGTAACTCTTTAGGAAAAACATTTACATACTCTGACACTACTGGTATAGAACTAGTATCCAACTCTTTTCTACTAGCATTATACACATGAGCAAAGAATGCTTAACACCATTTTCTTATCAACTTTCTAGTTATAGTAGCTACAATAACATTAGAGAGAAAATACATTCTTTCCCTTATAATTGTAATCTCTATACCATCTTTAGTTTTAAGACACAACCTCTTCTACTTGTAATCCAAAGATCAATTCAAATTCATCAAAAGGCAACTCTATAAGGTCAGCTAAAAACTGGTGTCCTTGTGCCATCAAAGGACACTCCTTGTAAACTTTTTCATTATCACATTTTAGCTTATAGGGTTGCTAACCATAATCTCTAAGTTAATATGTTCTAAAACTAACCCTTGGTGTCATGCTCATGTAATACATATATATGAGTGTGTAGAACCTAGATCTATTAAAGGCAAAGCAAGAGAGTCAAAGAGAAGGAATGTATTAACAATGACATTTAGAGAGTCTACCTTATCTTTAGCTTGGATAGCATACTACCTTACAAGTGCTCTAGGCTCTACTCTGGACTCGAATCTAGCCCTTTGAGAACCCTTTGTCTTATCTCTCCTATCACCTCAGACTCCTCTTTGACCTGTGGTAGAAGTAGGTGTAAATCCTTAAGTAACATCAGATCTCTTCAGACACTCTTTGATAAAGTGATCTTATGATCCACACCCATAAGCTTGTTCTTCTAGCATTCTCTATTATGTCTCCTATGGCATGTCTGGCACTAAGGTATAGGATTACTCTTAGCTATAGAGCCTAGTGTACTAGCCGCTTATGAGTGCTACATCCCTTTTACTCTACTTTTAGGACTGACTCTATCTCTAAGAATGCTATGACTGACCTCTAGTTTGATTTTCCTTAAACTTTTTGTCTTAATTTTGAGCCCTAATAAAGCTCCCTAGCTATAAGACCTTTTCTTTTGATATAGCTCTCTTCTCTCTTGCAAAATTTTTTTTGCTATATAGTAAGCTTTTACAAGAGCTATGAAGTCTCTGATCTTCATAGGAGCAATCTATGTCATAGTATCAATGTGAAACCCCTTTTCAAATTTCTTACATCGTTCGACCTTAGTCTACACCACCTCCTTGGTGTATATGCTCAACATAGTGAAGTCCTTCTCATACTCTACTATGGTCTTCTAACCTTGTTTCAAATCCATGAACTCCTATCTATTATTGCCTAAGTACCTTTATATGATGTACTTCTTATAGAACTCTGCTAAAAAGAAGTCCCATGTCAAATCCTCTTTAGCCTTGTGTTCCATTATTGTATCCCACCACTGATATGCCTCTTATTGTAAGAGAGAGGTAGCACAGATAACATTCTCTTTAAGAGAACATCTCAGCTACTTTATGATGCACTCAGTCATATCTAACTAGTACTCCACTCTGCCAACATCAACAGTTCTCTCACTTAAGAAATCTTTAGCTCCTATCTTCTTAATCTTCTAAAGGTATGTCTTCTAGAGAGCTAAGGGTGTAGGCTATAATGGTTATGGTATTAGTGCAGGTGTAGTAAGTGCAATAATAATAGCCTATCTAAATAAATCTAACATCTCTCATAGAAAAATAGGGGGTACTTGTGCTGCTGACAATGCTTGTCAAGTATCACATTGAGACATTGACCCCTCTTTTCTAGAATCTTGCCCAACGATGGTTGAAGAATGGCTCTCAACTTTCTCATCACTGTGTGATGTATGACTTATCTTATTTGTAAGTAGAAGAATAAAGCATAAGTTTCAGTATGATAAATCATGTGATATATTCATGTAATCATAATGTACTCATATGTTACCAAGGAAAGCCTAAAATATAGCTATGATATAACCAAATGTGAGACGTTGTACTTAATCCGATCACCAGACCCAAATAAAGAGCATGCACATAAGCATAATATCAAAACCACTTTATCTTTACGTTTTTAAAAACATTTTACAACTATGGTTATCAAAATGCTTAATTCAAAAATATTGTGAGTTATTAAAAACTTTTCAAAATCAAATTATGAAATCGATTTGGGAATCCTTATGCTGAAAATTTGATGGCATAACAGCAGTATCGGGGCATTATCTCAAATTTTTCCTATGACTTGCATTGCAAACAAACACTTTTATAATTATTCATTCACAAATCAATACTCTTATGATCTTCTTATCATGCCAAATCAACCATCAACACATAATATGAATCTCAACCTCAATATAAGCCCATTTCCCTTTTATTACAATGTATAAGCACATCTACTTGTATATAACATGATTTACAAGTTCACATACATCAAAAAGTATACCAAATTATAAGCCTTCAATTGTTAATCTTGTCGTACTAAGACTTACACTTAACTTGTTCTTCTTAAACCTACAAATCAAAAAGAAAAACACGATGCACTAAGCAAGAGCTTAGTGGTGTAATCGCTAAGATATGTTATATCATTTAATTCATGCATAATAAACATTTACACATAAACATTTTATCATAAGGATAATCATAATATCACAAAAACATAACATTAAGTGTGTGCATGTGTAACATAAGTGCTAAGGTGTGTGAACATACATAAAATCAACAACTCATGATATGATGCATTATTCTAAGATTTTTTCATGTTACAATGTTTTGTCCATAAGCATGTTTCCTTTTTTCACTAATTAATTAGCCCATATCAAAGAAAACAAAATCTCATAGATAACAGGGTATCATGATGTGCAGTGGCCCTCATTATGTACCTTAGCAATAGCTACACCAATATTGGACTCGAAGGTCACATATATAGATTAAATTTAATATAGATGTGACACCCTCTACTAGATTCCCTAGGAAACCCCATAGTTGATGCACGCACTGCTAGTTACTAGTGCCATTTATATCACTTTCATTACCTACATCAATATGACTTTCCTTGTTTCTAAATTCACTACCCATTGGTTTTTTTATCTCACTCAAGGTGTAATCATACAAAAATGCTCATTCTAGGTAATTATGGGTCATTTCCAAAAACTTAGAAATTTTAGTAGCATAACGGTTGTCTAGGTTCTATCCTAAAATTTTAAAAGCCTATTTTACACTTTTATAAACATTTCACAACTCCTTGACCTATCTGGTCCCTCATTCTCAGCCCAACATCAACAACTATAACCCAGTAAACACAAGCCTCTGGCTATAGATAAAAGCATGCATATATAGATCCTCAGGCTAACATTAACATCAAACATCATAGATGAACATGCATTCACAAGAAAAACATATAGGGCTATTTTATTTAGATTAGCAGTCTATGTTTCCTTATATACATCACATATACAAAGCTTAAATGCATGTTTCTACCCATTTCCCATATAGGTACATGGATATCAAAACTATAAAACATTTACTTTGTACTCCTTCACTAGTATCCTCTGAACTTTTGTTGACATGCTTCACAAGGCAAGATTCCACTATCGAGTACCTATGCACCAAAATAGGTACATTGTGTATACAAGATACTTAGTGGTGAACTTAAAGCAATTAAATCACGGCATTGTATCTTTTTCATATTTGTGCAGTTTAATAATTGATTTTACCTTATTATTTAATTGACTTACATAAATTATTTAGAGTAGTTATTAATATTCATAGCATGCATATTTTACATGAATCAATTTAGGAAAAATACCCATTAGTCCATATTTCATTAATTACTCATAAAATACTATTCAATTATGCTTAATTGTACTTTCATAACTATTTTTAGCATTCCCATAATTTAATTCACTACCTCAACTAGAAAGATGACACTTTAAGACACTAGATCTAGAGGGAAAAATAAACTAGTGCAGTAGTCCCTGTTTTGAACCTATGCCACTATAATGGCATGTGTGCCATAATCAAGATCAGCTCGTAGCCTCTCCAGACACAATTAAGTAACATCTATATGACATAATAGAGATCAGCTTGTAGGCCTCCCCAGCCACATATAAACATTATCAGAAGTGTGACATAATGGAGATCAGACTATGGGCCTCCCCAGCCATAAATAAAATCTCAACACCTGGGTGACATAATGGAGATTAGCCTGTAGACCTTTCCAGCCACTAACAAAATTTATTGCTTAAACATTAGACAACTAGCAACTGCAAAACCCTAAGTTGACTGATCAACCTATCTAGTAGATATCTAACTAATGGGCTAAGTAGCTAATTTTAAGTTCATTTGTTAACCAAAAATATTATTATAATATTTATACTCAAAAAATAGATAGTTATGAATTTTATCACACACTTTATTTTTTTAGCTAGTCGAGTATAGCCACATTTTGGCTTTATCGGGTAAAAATCCCAAAATAATCTTGAGTCCTATTATTGCCAAAATTCAAGGTTTAATATTTGATGATTTATCAAAGCATTATTTCTCAGTAAGTTAAAACTTTCTATCCAATGACATTTTTGGTTTAAGTAATGGTCAGCTGGACAGTTATAGGTCATTTCACCCACATTTCAACATATAATTTTGGGACTGTTTTAAGTCCAATTTCAATAAAGTTTTCAACATTTGATTAACTAACTTCATAAGCAAAAAGTTAAATGCATCTAGGCCAATTCCAAGGCAAAACAATAGGCATAAATGCCTTTCATTCATATATCTTAATGCTAGCCCTAAAGGCATAAGGAAAAGTTCAATATTTATAATGCAAATTTAAGTTCCTTTTTAAGCCACTATTCTAAGCCATCAACCTATTGTTTAGTTCCACCTTTTTAGTCATTTTCAAACACATTTTCAAAGTATAGTTTATCTATCAGTATGTCATATGCATTGTCTAAGTCAATGTCATTATAAGCCAATTATCTAGATATTATAATTAACTTACCTAACATCTCATGCCAAAATGCCACTAACATACTCTTAGGTACTAAGGGAAAATGACACAAAATTCCATTCCTTTTCACATTATATCAATATTCATCCATATAGGTATGCTTTGAACATAATTATGCACATACACACTAAATTTGAGGCCAATTTCCATAGGTTACAAAGCATTATTTATAAAGCTCACTCATGGTATCTCTTGGATAAAATCATAGAAGCTATAATTCATGATGATCTTCAATCACAGTTACCATAATTCTTACTCCAGCATACTAAGAGATCAATTATCCACATTCTAGTCATTATAAAACCAAGCCAAGCATCCATAACCATCAACATCAGCAAGCAAATAAAGCTAAGTTCTCAAGTTCTTTGAATCATTTCTCCCTAATTCACTAAGTTATCACTTAATCAACACTACCATGGAAGAAATTAATCATAAGCTAAACATTCCAACCATCCTAAATCATTACTCATCATCCTAAGCACCTTAATGCATGAAAGAAAGGCTTGATGTTCACATACTTGTTAAAGAAGCCCTTTAAATCCATAAGGATCACAAGCTATCTAGCTTTCATGGTGGACTCCCTCTCCCTTTATGGACTTCAAGCTGCCCTCCAATGGCCACAAGCACCTCACGCACATAATCATATTAGTGTTAAGGAGGTTTTAGCATCAAATTATAGCCAATAAACCCAATGAAAGGAGGAGAATCAACTAAGACTCACCTCAAAGTCACTATTCTTGACTGCTCTGAGCCAGTCAACTTTAATGATTTTTATCTCCCATATGAAAAATCCTTTCTGCTTAATTCTTTTTCCCTATGGTGCCTAACACATAGAAGGGAATTTAGCAACTAGAATCATAGGTTTTGGTGAAGGGATGAGAAAGTTATGGCCTTTTCCCTCTATTCTTGGTGTCAACAGCAACAAGGAAAAGGATGAAGAAAACTTCATTCATTCTAAGTGGAAATCCACTCGACAAGTGAGGTTTGCCACTTGGCAAGCCTCCTTGGCCACTAGGCATAAGGTGGGTCCCACTTTGACATTTCAATAGTGGTCTCAAAAATCCTAAACCTTTTCAATTTTTTTGGCAAACTTAAAAAATTCATAGTAATTCACTTGGACCTCAAAAAATTATGCCGTTCATTTTAAAACTCATATTTCAATCCCCTCTATCTGCTCAAAAATTTTTGTGGCTAGATTCCATTGATAAGACTATTTTTAGACTGCCCCGATTTACATGCCAACTTAAAAAATTTTGAGAATTTGCAAATGACCTCGAAATAAAAAAAATTCTTTCACTAATTGATCTAGTGGAATTTTTAAGCTTCATGGTCTGCTACTTTTGGGTCCGTCCGGGTACATCTTAAGTAAATTTCGGCCTAAAAAATTTTTATTACTCCAATGCATTCCTTACTAGTTAAAATGAATTATCGGTTCTGTTAAATTTTTAAATTTAAAATTTTTCATCAACTTAAAGCCCCTCGAAGTTTCATGACCAGTGCCACTATCTCAATCCATGTGCAAGTGACCCGACAACCTAAGCACACTTCTTAGACCCTATGACACTATTCATGGAGCCTCAAATCATAGGCATTACATTTCTTCCCCTCTTAAATAAATTTTTTCCTCGAAATTACCTTAAGCAAATAACTGTGGATATTAGGCCTTTATCAACTCTTCCAGCTCTCCCGTAGCCTCTTCTATATTATGATGTCTCCATAGTACCTTATCTAGTTGTATGGATTTATTCCATAATTACTTCACCTCCCGAGTTAGAACCTAGATTTGTTCCTCTTCATAACTCAAATCAAGTTGTACCTCAATATCTGACATCAGAATCACATGTGAAGGATCTAAAATGTACTTCTTGAGCATAAAAACATGGAATATGTTAAGAATCTACTATAACTCAGGGTGTGATGCTAGCTTATATGCTAGAGGTCTGACCCTCTCTATAATCTCATATGGCTTGATAAACATGGGAATCATTTCCCCTTTTTACCAAACCTTAAAATTTTCTTCTAAGGAGAAACCTTTAAGAATACCTTATCACGAGCTATATATTCAATGTCTTTCCACTTCAAGTCAGCATATGATTTTTGTCTATCAACTGTTGCATTCTACCTTTCTCTAACTATTCTTACTTTCTCTTCAGCATCTCAAATCAATTTAATACAAACAATCTTTCTTTCCCCAACCGCACTCTAATATAGAGGAGTTCTGCATTGTCTGCCATATAGTGCCTCATATGGTGCTATTCTCGAATTAGACTGGTAGCTGTTATTATAGGCAAACTCTGCCAAAGATTAGTACTGATCCTAGCTACCCTTAAACTCAATAGCATAGCCTCGAAGCATATCTTCTAGTATATGTATCACCCTCTCTGATTATACATCAATCTGAGGATGAAATGTTATGTAGTAAGCCAATCTGGTACCTAATGCCTCTTATAACTTCCTCCAAAATCTAAAAGTAAAATGAGGATCTTTGTCAGAAATGATAGTCATTGGCCCACCATATAATATGACTATCTTATCCATATATAGTTTAGCCAATTTTTTAAAGAATAATCTATCTTGACAGGGATAAAATGGGCTGTCTTAGTCAATTTAT
>CANXYI011036911.1:0-10145 GCA_948208565.1 Hura crepitans
TATCCTCTCACCCATAATTATGATCTCAAACCCTTCTTGAGCTGTAAAAGTTATCTTCATCAACTTGAAATCCACTATTGCTTGAAACTTGGATAGCCAATCCATGCCAAATATCAATTCAAACTCATCAAATGGTACTTCAATGATTTCAACAAAATATTTGTTCCTTTAAACCATTAAAGGACACTCTTTTTAAACCTTATTCACTATAACATGTTAGCCTATGGGATTAATAACCATAATCTCTAGGTTAAGAAACTCAAAATCTAAACCCTAGTCTTATGCTCGTGTTTTGCATATGTATAAATTTGTAGACCTTGGACCTATCAAAGTAAAAGTGGCTGAGTCGAAGAGATGAAAAATACCAGTAATGATGTCTAGTGCATCAGCCTCCTCACTAGCTCTAATGACCTATTACCTGGCAAACGCTCTGTGCTCTGCTCTAAACTCTAATCTATCTCTTTATGCTCCCTCTGCTCTCTCACCTCGCTCTCCCTCTTAGCCTCTGATAAAAACATGTGTTGATCCCTTTCTAGCATCATCTCTCTTTAGACAATCTTTGTAAAAATGATCTAGCGACCAATAAGAAAAGCACACTCCCAGCTTTAACTTCTAACACTCTCCTCTATGTCTCTTGTGGCAAGCCTGACACTACTATATCTAACCAATCTTGGCTATAGAAATTTGAGTACTAACAACTTGAGATTGTTGTCCAGCCTTGCCCTTGTTACCTTTGAGTATCTTTTGAGACTAGCCTAGCTTTTATGTCTACTATGGAGGCTTAGAATTATTCCCCTTGAATTTCTTATCAGATCTCTGAATTACACTGAAAGCCCTCTATCCAAAGGACTGCTTCTTCTGGTAGAACTCTCTCTTCTCTGTCTGCACTCCTTCAATAGATTTGTAGATAAATACTAGCTCTAAGAAATCCCTGATCTTCATAGGAACTACTAGTGACTTGATGTCCACATATAATCCCTACTCAAATCTCTTGAACTTGTCAACCTTTATAGCTATAGTCTCCTTAGCATACCAACTAAGCATGGCCAAGTCTTTCTCATACTCTCTTATGGACTTCTACCCCTGCTTAAGATCTGTGAACTGCTATCTCTTGTCATCGAGATAATCTTTTGTAATATACTTCTTGTGGAACTTTATCAAGTCTGCTCTTCCTTTGGCTTATGTGCTATCATGTCTTCCTACCATTTTGATACTTTCCTAAAGTAAAGACATAGCACAAATGACCTTCTCTTCTAAGGTCCATTGCATTTGCTTCATTATTTTCTTAGTATGGTCCAACTAGTACTCTACCTTCCTACGCTCTACTATACCTTCTCACTTGAAATCTTTGGCTCTCATCTTCTAAACTCTATCATGTTATGTCTTTTAGATAGCTAAGGGAACATCTAGCTACTATGTTGGTGGTGGAGCAATAGTTATACCCTATCTCAAGAGCTATATAATCTCTTGTAAAGACACTAGTGGCACTAGAGCTACAGAAGATACTTGCCTTACTGAACTACTAGATATGGATGCAACCATATTTTACTCTTGGCCTATAGACAGGAAAGCTTGACTCTCAACTTTCTCATCCTGGTGTGGTGTGTGATTGCTTATTTTATCTATAGGTAAGAAAATAAGCCTCAATATCATGAATTTTATGATGTATAAACTTAACCTAAAGTAATCAAATGTTACCTAAGAATGCCTAAACTTTTCTTGAATACCACCAAATGTGACACCCCTTACTAGATTTGGTTGTCAAACCTGAATAAAGAATATGCATACAAATACATTACTGAACTCATAACATTTTATCCCTTTTTATAATGTAATTAAATCATTCTTAACACATGGTTTACTATATAATAATATGTATTTACAAAAAAATTTTCAAGAATTAGTTACATTCTACATTTGAAATCCTCACGTCAAAAATTCGACAACATAATAGCTGTATCGAGACACTATTTTAAATATAGATAGCAACTTGCATAGAAAATAACACTTCTATAAACTTTTTCTCATCATACACATTTTGTATGATCCTTTTGATCACCTAAAATCCATCATCAAATCAATATCTCAAAATATGCTTCAATATCTCAGCAAGCAGTCATCATAAATCAAAAATCAACTTTAAATTAGTTTACAGACTTTTGAAATCCAAAAATTAATATTTTCATCTATCTTAGTCTCCATTTCCAAAATTACATCCATATAAGTGCTATTTATCTATATGTCCTAAAATTTAGATACAAAATATACTAAAAGAATCTTCATTTCTTACTTATGCATCACAAAAATAGATGATGCACTACGCAATAATGTAGTGGTGTAACCAATATAACTCGTGTAAATATGCCAATTATCATCATACATTAATATATGAAATATGTACATTCACATTATCACATGATATGCAACATTAAACATAACACGCATAGGTTCACTAATATGTCATAAATCATGTATATACTACATTATGAAAATAATACATCGTTAAATCTTACCATACATCATATAAACATATTTATTTTTCACTACAATCTATTCATTAAGCCCATATTCAAGAAACATATACACTACAACAATGGAGTACCAATGGACCACTTAAGCCCTCAGAACCAGATAGGCCCTATATGCACCAGACTCTAAGGTTAGAAAAGCATAGACCTATAGGTAATCATACATCAGACTGAAAGGTTAGAACATAAATCTAATGATCAACATGCATCAGACTCGAAGGTTAGGAAAACAAGATCCAAAGATTAATGCATCAAACTTGTAGGTTAGAACATATAAAATAACACAAAGGTTCAAGCATCACAACTTGAAGGTTATAAAGGAACTGAAGTACCCTAGTAGCTGCTATGACTCCTAGCTGACCGGTCAATCTATTTGACTAGGCTATTTACTTGCATGGGCTAATAACCATTTATTTTTGTTTCACTAGTCTAATATTACTTCTGCCTAAATTTGTTTAACCAACTAATGACTAAACTAGGAAATAGTGTGATTATAAACTTATCATGTTATTATGACATGTAACACCACATTACAATGCCATATATCAAGTTATTACATACATATGCTAATAAACACATTATGCCAATACTAATTCATATTAAGCACATTACATATTCTTATGACAACTATTAGCCATATCAAATCACTATATACCCAATTTATGTCATTCATAAGCTACAAAGGCTCTTATATCATTTTGTACAAGGCATACACATCATAAACATGCAATAAGCACCATAACAAAGTAATATGCCATATTAATTCAATATACATCATTAATGCTCTATATCATGCATTAAGTCGATAAAGAATGCATTATCACATGAAAGTACCTTTCATGTCATAATTACACATAATATGTTCTAGACATATGATTAATTCCATGCATATAATCATGCATAACTATTAACATTTATAGCATGCATCATAAGCATTATCACATGCCATAGGCTATTCAAAAGCTTACACTTGTATTTTCTTTTTACCATTCATATCAACTCAATCCTCAAGGTCAATAACGTATCACCAATCATGCACATTCATCCCATACTTATCATTAAGCATACACATACTTAACTACTTCAGAAGCCATATTTCATCTACATATCTAACATGCATATCATTTAATTACATGTTCCAATCTCACATGCATATCACATTCACAATTAATCATTTGTATGCACATTATGCCATTTCACACACATATACATACACTTAGGCCATTTGGCCATCATGCCCTTAACAATGCTTAACACCCTTTATTATATCATATCTCATTTACTCATATCCATATAGGCAATTATAGTTATTCATGGTCATATTTCATACATAACACACATATGTGATTTATACATGCTCACATATGAGCATATAAAGTCCACATACATACATGCAACATCAAGTGGCCATTTTTGCCATAATACCTCCTAAATCCTCAAATCCTTGTCTCATGAAATTAACTTCGTACATTATGCACAAATAGACAAATAACACCATTCATATGTATACATCACTATTCCCACGCATAATGAACACATTCATACACATACATGCATAGCCATCTTTCCTATAATATTAACAGCCATCATTTTCATTAATCTAACATTATAATTAATCTTAACATACATCAATTACATGATACATCATAATTAAATGCCAATTTTTTTATGAATTATGCATTAAATACACAATTATCATTAATAACACAATATGGCATACTTAGGGCGTAATTAATTTTACACAATTTATGTTTGTTACATGTACCAAGAGAGTTGAAATGCACTCTCAAGGGCCATTTATGCCATGCATTTCCTTTTATCTCAAGTTTTATTAGTCTCCTCAACTATCTATTATAGATTTAGTACATAAAAATTTGTAATAGATCACATGGACACTAAAATGAAAAATTGACTACATAGACATAACTATGGGCACCTAAGGAACATGGAAAATGTGTCAAAATTCAAAAAATCTTACTTGATTAATTTTGTGTTACTATTTATCGAGGTAGAAAATTGAGCAAGTCTCTCAATTCTTCATGCAAATTAAGGTAGAATCAGCATCTAGAGGTCATAAAGTCTTGGACTTAGGTCTTAAACAAAAGAAATAGGGCTAAATTAGAGTTAAAAAGGAGCAAAAATCGCTCCCCCTTGGTCCCTTGTGGCATTGGTTATAAATTGGCAAAGGAGGAAGAAATTATTCATTATTTGAGCAATTCTTAACCCTTATATAGTCCATTTTTTCTTGCCTTATTTTTGACATTCTAGAGTTCCAATTTAATGGTAAAATGATGCAGAATAAAATGAAAAGTAACTTGAACAAGGTTGAATTATAGATTTAGCAATTTTGACTAATTTATCCATAAGATATACATGTTGATACTCAAATATTCTAAGATGTCTAAAAATTATAAAGTTAAATCTTATTGATGATAGAGCAATTAAAAATAAATTGAGAGAAATAATTAAGAAATAAATGAATAAAAATGGAATATAAAAGGATAATAATGTCAGCATTTTTGTAGGGATAAATTTAAGCCATTAGATTGAATAGTACCTAACTTAATCTTAGCCGTACAAGTCACCTAAAGATGATGATAAAAGTCTAAATCTTAATTAATTAAATTATTAAATGAACTTAATATTTTTTCTTAGTTAATTATGTTGGCCATTGACATTTTCTTCACCATTAAATCCTCATCCTCTAAGCCATCCTATAAATACCTATTATTTATCATCACTTTGTTCTTTTAGAAAGGAGGAATACATCCCACTCCTTTAGAAAGAAAAGATGACCAAAATATGCACGACTTCCTCTCTATTATTCTTGTCAACTTTCTACTAAGTCTATACAACAAAAATTAATTCCATGTAATAGCTTGCAATTTCTATTCTCTTTTCTATTACATAGTTTTGGCTATGGAGACTTGAATTAGGAGAAAAGAAAAAGGGAAATTGAAAAAAAGGAAGTTCTTAAGAGGTATATTGGTATTCATTAAGATTTAAGAGTTTTATTGGATAGATTTAGTCTTTAATTATATAATTATGAAGTTAGTTTAGTGATTAAATCTAATTGAATTTTTGATAAATTCTTCCTTTAAAAATAATATTATTGAAGTGAAGAATAGTAAGATTTTTTTTATGGAATTGCAAGTGGAAAGATGTGGAATGAAACTTATGAGAGGTACATGATTTGCTCTTATTAAAGTTTTAAATTGGAGTATGTAATATAATGTGGAAAAATAAAACATGAGTGTTTATAGTAATACAAAAAGTGGAAATGATTATGTAAATGATAAAGGTAGATGCAAAGAAGATAAAGATTACATGGAATTGAAAAGAATTTACATAATTATATGATTTAGTTATAGAGCCGAATTAATTAACAAATAGTAAATTAAGGAATAGAATGCAAAATTAGGTGTTGCTTATTGAGAATAAGATTAAATATAAATATAGATAAATAGAAAAGAGTGGACATAAGAAAATGTAATCATTTTTGTATAATATATACCTTGAACTAAATTTTAATTAGTGAGAATATTAAATTTATTTTTTTGTACTTGTTTCAAAATTAAAGTTATAGAATATGAGAGTTACATAATTGAATTAAATGTTTTAAGATGAAAAATTCTATGTAGTTAAGATACTTAATATAGATGAATAAGAAATTAAATTAATAGAATAATTGTATTAGGGTATGTAAAAGATAGTGTGATATATATGAGATATTTGACAAATGATAAATAGTGTATAAATGTACTATAGATGTAACTTTTTTTTAAGATAAAAATGTGATTGTAAAAGATTTAATCATTATAAATTAAATATTTATATTTGTAGAATAAAAATATTAGTAGTAGGATTTCTTAAATGGTGAAAATAAAGGGGATATAAAACCATAAGCAAATTTACATAAGTAATAAATAGGTGAATTTTATTATGTTTAAAGTTAACTTTAAAATGTATAATGTAGAAGTGTAAGAAATATGGACAATAATAGTTAATGAAATAACAAGTGGTGAATTTAATGTGTAAGGTTAAAACAGAAAATAAAGAATTATAAATGTAAAGGTTGTTAATTAGTAAAGAAGAAAAAGTTGAACTAAGTGAATAAAGAAATATATGAGTTAGAAGAAATAGAATAAAATATTTATACAATGAAATTTAAGACTATTAAATAGGAAAATATGATGATGAGGGAATGATAAAATAAGTAAGTATGAAAATATGGATAAATTTTTTAATATATATATATATATATATATATATATATATATATATATATATATATATATAACTAATAAAATAAATTTTATATGTAATTGTAAATTGGAATAAAGATTGGTATTTATTGATAAATGATAAAAAGATTAGAAATTGTATATGATAGTCACAAAAATTAATTTAAAAATAAAATGGAAGTAAAATTTACGAGTATGATTGAAAATAAAGATATAATATGAACTAAAAGAACCTAAATGAAACATTACTGAAAGACATTTACACAAAATGTATGAATTTTAAATAATATATTAGAAAGATGTAAAGAAATAAATCGTTAATTGGAAAAGTGTTTAGAAATATTTATTAAAGTATAATGTAATGGAAAAATGAGCAAGTGGATACTAGAATATAATATGATGAATGTGTACTGAGAGGAAAGAAAAAAAAAAGCAAGTTTGGTAATAAGATTAATTTAATTAAGAGAAAACTTAAAAGGTAAAAATATGAGATTAATATTAATATAAAAAATTAAGGATTTCAAAAAAGTAAACTCATAAGCATAACTATATATAGGTAAAAGGGTATAAAATATTAGTCTAAAGAAATAATGGCATTTAGCAATATAAATACAAGTATAGTATAAAATTTAAGTATAATTAGTAATATGGAAAATGGTACATATAAAGGTTATCAATGATATTTTAATAAGTAATAGTAATTACATGTTAAAAGAAGATTAAACTAAAATTTATAAAGAGATGTGTAAATTGGAGATATGAAAGAGTATTTGTATAAATAAAAATAAAAATGTAAATAATAAAATGATTAAATAATTAAAGAAATTATATGATAGTGAATATATAGTGATGAGAAAATATAGAAAAAATAAAAAATATATATAACCAAAAAAAGGGTGAAAAAAATAGTCTTTTTAAATTTAAGAAATAGAAAAAATATATGACAAGATATTGATAATATTAAGTGAGTATAAGGTTTAAAGGTAAAGACAGAAAAATTGATGAAATTTTAAAAGTTATAAGTAAAAGAAAGTGTTAGAAAATTTATTAATATAAATTAATTGTACTTTTTGAAAAAAAAAAAGAAGAGAGACTAATAATTGATAAAAAAAATATACGGACACCAAAAATAGAGGATAAGACTATATGAGAATAATTATTTATATATGTTATGAATAATAAATAGTACATGTAAATTTGCAATAAGTATATACATGTTTATAAGAGGAAATAATCTAGGAAGTAATTATTTGAAAACCATAATGAAAATGATTTTTGATCGAATAAACATATAAAAGTAAATCTCTATAAATGTATTTGAAACACAATTGTTAAAATAAAGTAAAACGAAACCATGATACTATATAATTGACCATATGTTAATGTATAAATGAATGTTTTAATTGTCTCAACTACATAAGATAATTAAATCCAAAATAATATGAGAATTAGATACTTATGAATTTGATAAAAATAAGAGTATAAATGACATTATAAGAGATATTGTGAAATGATAAGACTTTATGTGCACAGAGATATTTATGATTAAATAAATGTGATAGATAAATGGTCTATATATGTATTTAGAAGGTACGTTGATATTAGAAATTATTTTTCATATGCCCTGATAACCTAGACAATTAAGCCTAGGATAGTTTGGCTAGCCAATTAGGGATCTACCTTTTTATTGCAGCTATGTACTTGCTTCGCACTATGGTGTAAACTTGTTTTGGACTTTGGTGCATACTTGTTACTTAGGGAGTGATATTCCCATACATCTTACTTAGGAACAACATGATTTACATGTTACATGCCAAATGGACACTTTATTGTCTTATATGTTACATGTCCTATTATCCTAGTATGGATAATTATGCAGGATTATCAAGGGCACAACATGTTACATGTCAAAATGAGATGTAAATTCATTCTATATTAAGAAGATAAAATTACATGAATTCAAATTAAATTATTTGTTTAAATGTGAATATAAAGTTTTGATAAATAGTAAATTAAATAAAATGATATTCTAATAATTATTATATGAAAAAATATAGTCATCTTGAAATTAATAAATATTAATTATGAATTATAATAAAAAAGATAGGAAAAATGCAAAATTATTTATACTACAAGTAATGTAGTTGAAGTGGTAAAAAGCATAGAAATAGAAACCTACATAAAAATAAGGAAAGTTTTATATCATGGCTAAGGTTGATGGAGCGTGATATCAAGTCCTAGCAATCTATGGCTTGTAGGTATACATTAGAGCTCACTAGATGCATTTCACAAGTACTAGTATATGATATGTATATAGTTCATTATTGAATGTAAAATGTATAACATGTAAAATAAAGTACTTAATGCTTAGAAAACCTCAAAGTTTTAAAAATACACTATGATTAATGAAGTAATATTATCATTTTTTATTTGTCATATATTCTATATGCATTTGTAGCATGTATATGTATATATGCACACAACATTAAGATAATTGTTTAAGCAATATGGCATCCTATATTTAGATTCATATATAGGTCTAGTATAAGGTATTAATATCAATTATTAGTTATTAGAATTTAGAAATAAATAAAATATGAACTATAATGCAAATAAAAAATCATTATATCAAAATATTAAATGATTAAAAAAACATGCATATTTTTTTAATTTTGACCACATAATTTTGCAAAAGTAATAGAAAGTTTCTACATCAAAAACAATTAACAAATTTCTTATAACATGAATTGATTAAATATTCATGATGAACTATTATGCAACTTGCTTGAATAGTAGCATAATAAAGAAGTAACATTTGTCTTATGCCTTCTACCTTTATATTTTGGAAGATGATTCATAATGTATTGTGACACCCCTTACCTTATCTAATCACTGGACTTGAATAAAGAATGACACATAACCCCCATCTATCTTATTACTTATCCGGTTTACTTAAAATCTTTATCTTCCCCTTATCTACTACATAACTTCTTATCATACAACGTAAAAAAATTAGTCTTAACTAAAACTTCCTTACATTTACTTTATTCAGGATCATCATGTCAAAAATTCGGCAGCATAAAGGTAGTTTAAGGACACTAGGCAAAATAGTAACCTACAATAAAACACACTTTTAAAACATCTAACGTCTCATCTTAATGCCATAATCCTTCTAAACACTATAGTACATCATCATTACAACCTAAAAACATAACATATAATCAATACTTCTCAAAGTTACACAATCTTACATACCCACAAATATATACATACACATATCCACCATTTATCCCTAAACCATATAAATAAAGATTTCATCACATCATACATACATATATATATATATATATATATATATATATATATATATATA
>CANXYI011037021.1:0-10448 GCA_948208565.1 Hura crepitans
ACTATACCTTAATAAGATATAAAACATATGGAAAGCGAATTTGGAAACAAAGCAAGATAGAATTATGTAAGTAATAGAAGTGGAAGAATGGTACTAGTAACCTTAGAGTATGTGCATCACCTATAGAGGCTCTTAGGTGATCTAGTAGGGGGTGTCACATTTGGTGCTATCAGAGCCTAGGTTTAATGTTCCTCGGTAGAGTTCATGGATATCAAATGTTTAAGTTTCTAATTCCTCTAAACTATTACATTGTCTAAGGCTAATAAGTTATTCTTTAGCAATAAGCATATAGTAGATTAAGCACCTGAAGGAGGGCTTGAAGAGGTGGCTAGTTTTGCACCAACTATAATTTAAGGGGCAAGTAATACATCTATACCTGAACCTAGTGATAATGTATAATAGGCCCGACCATAAGGACCTAGTCAATAGCACGTTGAAGCATCACATGCCTTATTACAGTAAATAGTAAATTTGCTCTAACAAACTACTACTACTGCTACTCTAGCTCCATGTCCTTCAGTACCAGTACCACTTCTACCACTAATTTTTCCATAGAAGAGTCCCTTAGACATATTGAGGAAGATGAGGGCTATTGATTTTTTAGGAAAGAGAAAGGATGATACTGCTAGAACTGAATACTAGCTAGATAGAACCCTCAGAGTTCTAGAGCAATTAAATTCCACTGAAGCTAAGAATCTGTAGTGTGCCACCTATCTTCTATAGGAAAAAGCTACCAATTGGTGGAATACTACCAAGAGAAGAAAGACAATAGCAGAGTTGACCTAGGAATTTTTCCTGATGGAGTTTAGGAAAAGATATATACTTGACTCTTATAATGATCAAAAGAGATAAGAATTCCTAGATTTAAAGCAAGAAAGGAAAATAGTGTCAGAATATAAGAAGGATTTTACCAGACTCTTGAAGTATGCTGAGGAATTTATTCCTAATGAGGAGGAGAAATGTAAGAGATTTTTGGCAAGATTGAATATGGAGCTGAGGATACAGATATCCCATATTAAAGAGAGAGATTTTGCTATATTATTATCAATAGCATATGACTTGGAAGAGATGGTATAGGAGAAGAGGGATCTCTTTCAGAATAAAAGTCAATTTACTATGAGGCAATCCAGTGTTGTATCAAGAGATAGAAAAAAAAAAGAGAGAGGCCTATTCATAGACACAATCTTATACTAGGTCTCAGTATCAAATAGGATACCAGGGGTTAAGACAGACACAAACCTAGAGGTTAGAACAATTTTCAACTGTTGGACCTCATTTGCCTCCTTGGGTTGGAAATACCTCGAGTATAGGGAGCAACAGAGGTAGACCTCCCACATGTGCCACTTACTAGATAAGGCACTAGGGAAAGTGTAAAGCAGATTAATGGGGGGAATGGTTTTTGTGTGGTTCTTGAGATCATTTTAGGAAAGATTATCCTCAGAGACCAATAGGGGGTAATTAGACTCTGACTCCTAATGTTGCACCACAAAATAGAGGATAGAGGCAAAATAGTGGTAAGTAGCCTAGTTCTAGCTAGGGGACAAGATCAAAAGCTCATGCTCTAATGAGGCAATATGTTATGAGAGTGAGGGAAAAGGCTGCAACACTAAATGTTGTTACTAGCGCATTTTACTTATTTGATGTTCTAGTTTTAGCTTTAATTGATCCTAGTTCTACACATTCCTATGCATGCACTGAACAAGAACATAATAAAGGATTAGAACCTAAGAATGTTGATGTTGATATTAGAGTTAGCAATCCTATATGATAGCATGTTGTTGTGAACAAGATATATAAACAATGTCCTTTAGTGATTCAGGGATATATTTTCTTTACTGATTTGATTTAATTTCCTTTTAATGAATTTGATGTAATATTAGGGATGTATTGGTTGATTAAACATTAGGCCATCATTGATTGTAGACATAAGAAATTAACTCTTCGGACTGTAGAGCGACTGATAGTGAAAGTAAAGTCTAAGAGATATCTATCAAATAATCTCATTTCTATTGTTAAGGCATAGAAACTTCTTCGAAAAGGTTGTGTGGCATATTTGGCCTATGTTAATAACATGAATGTTTCCAACTCTAAGCATATGCATATTTCTATTGTATTTGAATTCCCTGATGTCTTTCCTAAAGAGTTGCCAAGTTTACCACCTCAGAGAGAGCTCAATTTCGAGATTGAGGTATACCCTTGTACAACTCCAATCTCTTTTGCTCCTTATAGAATGGCACATGCTGTGCTGATGGAACTAAAGGTTCAGTTGCAAGAATTATTAGATAAAGGTTTTATCTGACCTAGTGTATCACCCTAGGGAGCACCTATACTATTTGTAAGGAAGCAAGATGGGTTACTCAAGCTTTGCATTAACTATAGGTAGGTGAATGGAATGAATGTGAAGAATAAGTATCCATTGTCGTAGAATAGGTGACCTTTTTGATCAGTTAAGATGGGTATGTGTATTTTCTAAAATTGACTTGAGATTTAGGTACCATCAACTGAGGATCAAGGAAGCTGACATACCTAAAACTACTTTTAAGAGCCAGTATGAGCATTATGCATTTTTAGTGATGCCATTTGGGCTCACAAATGCTCTAATAGCTTTCATAGATCTCATGAATAATGTTTTCCAACCTTATCTAGATTAGTTTGTAGTAGTATTCATAGATGATATCCTAGTGTATTCTAAAAGCTAGGAAAAGCATGAACAACATCTCTAGATGGTGTTACAGACCTTGAAAGAGAAATAGTTGTATGCCAAACTCAATAAGTGTGAGTTTTGGCTGAGGGAAGTTGCCTTTCTAGGCTACATAAGGTTAGTTAAAGGAATCAGAGTTGATCCCAGCAAAGTGAAAGCAGTGTTAGAGTTAGAACAACCTAGTAGTGTCACGTAGATGAGAAGTTTCCTTGGATTAGCTTGTTACTACAGGAGGTTTGTGAAGGGATTCTCCATTATTGCCACTCATTTTACTAGACTAATTAGAAAGAATGTGAGGTTTGTATGGGATGATCAGTGTCAAGCCAGTTTTGATAAGCTAAAATAGATATTGACAGAGGCTTCTATCCTAATTCAACCTAAATAGGGTGAGGATTTTGTGATATACAGATGGAAAAGTAATAGCTTGTACTTCCAAACAATTGAAGCAACATGAGAGAAACTATCCTACATATGATCTAGAGCTAGCTACTATTGTGTTAGCTTTGATGATTTAGAGGCATTATCTGTATGGTGAGAAGTGTTACATATATACAAATCATAAAAGCCTAAAATACCTCCTCACCCAAAAAAAACTAAACTTGAGATGGAGAAGGTGGTTGAAACTAATTAAAGATTATGATTGTATCATTAATTATCATTTAGGAAAAGCAAATGTGGTGGCTGATGCCTTTAGCAGAAAATTTATGATGACCTTGAAAGCTATGAATGTCAAGTTATAGTATACTTCAAAAAATGATGTATTGGCTGAGTTGCAAGTGAGGCCAGATTTCAAGCATTAGATCAAAAAGAATCAGATGAGAGATAAACAAATGGTTTAGAAGATTAGTAAAGCTAAAGAGGGGATGCCATAAGATTTAAGTTATTAGAGGATGGATATCTATACTATTAGAACAAGTTGTGTGTACCTAATACAGATGACTTGAGATTATAGATACTTAAAGAAGCATATAAAGCTCCTCATTCCATGCATCCAGGGAGCATGAAGATGTACTTGGGTTTGAAATTATAGTATTGGTGGCCTGGTATAAAGAAAGATGTAGCAGAATTTATTGCTAGGTGTTTGACATGCTAACAAGTGAAAGCTAAGCGTTAGGTTCCTTCTAGTTTGCTACATCTTATAGAAATACCAGAATAGAAATGAGAGAATGTGACCATTTACTTTATGGTAGGTTTTCCTATGACTAGAGGCAAGTGTGATGTTGTGTAGACAATAATGGATAGATTGTCTAAGACATCTCATTTTATCCTCATTAGAATAGACTATTCCTTAGAAAAATTGGCTAGACTATATGTGGATGAGATAGTTAAATTGCATGGAGTGCTAGTGACTATCATTTCAGACAGAGATCCTCACTTTATTTCTAGATTTTGGAAGAAGTTATAGGAGGCATTAGGTACCAAATTGGCTTACAACACATCATTTCATCCTCAGACTGACGAACAATTAGAAAGGGTGATATAGATATTAAAAGATATGTTGTGAGGCTGTGCTATTAAGTTTAAGGGTAATTGGGATTAGTATTTTTCTTTGGCAGAGTTTGCCTATAATAATAGCTACTAATCTAGTTTGGGAATTAAACCGTACAAGGCACTGTATGGTAGATAATGCAGAACTCTTTTGTGTTTGAGTGAAGTTGGGGAAATGAAGATTGTTGGTGTTGAATTGATTAGGGATGCTGAAGATAAGGTAAAGATAGTTAGAGAAAGGTTAAAGGTAGCAGTTGGCAGACAAAAATCATATGCTGACCTGAAGCAAAAAGATATTGAATATGCAGTGGGTGATAAGGTATTCCTGAAGGTTTCTCCTTAGAAGAAAATTTTGAGGTTTAGTAAAAAGGGGAAACTGAGTCCCAAATTTATCGAGCCATATAAGTTCATCAAGAAGGTTAGACCTCTGGCATATAGGCTAGCATTACCTTATGAGTTACAATAGATTCATGACGTATTTCATGTTTCCATGCTCAGAAGGTACATATCAAATCCTTCACATGTGATCTCAATGTTAGAGATTGAGGTGAAGCCTGATTTGAGTTATAAAGAAGAACTAGTTTAGATTTTTTCTCAAGAGCGGAAACAATTGTAGAATAAATCTATACCACTAGTTAAGGTGTTATGGAGGCATCAAAATATGGAAGAATGTACTTGGGAGATAGAGGAGTTGATAAGAGCCCAATATCCATAGTTATTTACTTAAGGTAATTTTAAGGATGAAATTTATTTAAAAGGGCAAGAAATGTAATACCCGTGATTTGAGGCTCTGTGAACGGCACCACATTGTTCACGAAGTTTGTCGGGTTGTAGAGTCACTTGCACGTGGACCGAGGTAGTGGCACTGGTTATGAAACTTTAAGGTGCTCTAAAATGATAAAAAAGTTAAAATTTAAAAATTTAGCAGAACCAATAATTCATTATAAGTAGTAAGGAATACATTTATGTAATAAAATTTTTTGGCTGAGATTGACCTAGGATGTGCTCAAACGAACCTAAAAATGTCAGACCCTAAAGCTCATTAATTCCATTGAGTTCACTGGTGAAAAAATTATTGAAATTGGAGGTTGTTTGCAAATTCTCAAAATTTTTTAGGCTGGCACACAATTCAATGCTATCAAAAAACTGTCTTATCGATGGAATCTAGTCACAAAAATTTATGAGCAAATAAAAGGGGATTAAAATAAGAATTTTAAAACAAAATTAAAATAGGAATTTTAAAACAAACGACATAATTTTTTGAGGTCCAAGTGAATTTCTATGAACTTTCAAAATTTGCCAAAAACTGAGATGGTATGAGATTTTTGGGACTACTTTTAACATGTCAAGGTGGGCCTCACTTCATTCCAAGTGAACATTCAAGGTTCCCAAGTGGAAAATGAGCCTTCACAAGTGGATTTCCACTTCGATAAACAAAATGGCTTCCTCCCTTTTTCTCTTATGTTGCTGACGCAAGGCAATGAGCAAAACTAACATGACTTTCTCCTCCGACCACCAAATTTAGTGATTCTTATTGCTAGAAATTCTTCTATGTGTTAAGCACCATAAGGAATAAGAATTAGGAAGAAAGGAGTTGTCATTTGGGAGATAAAATTCATACAAGTTTACTAGTTTAGAGTAGTCTAGAATAGTGTCTTTGAGGTGAGTTTTGGGTGATTCTTCCTTTTTCTTTGGAATTTCTGGCTGCCATTTGATGCTAAGACATGCTTAAGACATGTATGATTGTGTGTATAAGGTGTTGGTGGCCATTGGAGGGCAGCTTGGAGCCCACGATGGGAGGAGAGGCTACTATGGCAAGCTAGACAGCTTGGGGTGCTTTAATGTTTCAAGGCTTTCTTCCACAAGTAAGTGAACTTTAAGGCTTTACTTTATGTCTTAGGGTGCCTAGGCTATTGAATCTTGAGTTTGGATGGCTGGAATTTTAAGTTTGAGATTGATTTCCTTCTTGGTAGTGTTGCTTAACTTGAGAATTTAGTGAAATTGAGAATGTTGTTTTAAGTGTATGCACAATTGGCCTCACATGCTTATTGAATTTGATGCTCATTATTGTCTGGATGGGAAGTTTATAGCCTATGATGAATATTCAGAATTTTTTTAGCATGCTAGGATGTGAACTATGGAAATTGGGTGTGGAAATCAACATGAATTATGATCTTTTTGCTTTTGGCCGTAAACTATCATGAGGGATTCTTAGGAAGGTTATTTTGTACCTTAGCACTATTGGCTTGAAATGAGATGTTTATGAGTATATTGGTGTTCATGGCTTATAAATATGATTGAATATTGTTATCATGTGAAAAGGAATGGAATTTGAGTCCATTTTCTCCTAAGTACCCAAGAGTTTAATCATGGCATGTTGGCATGGAACTTAAAGTTGTGAAAATATTAGTCAAGTAAATTACAATGGCTTGATAATTAGCATAAAATGACTATGGAATTAATAAAGTATATGACATATTGATATTATAATATACACTTAGAAAATGTGTCTTTGAAATGGCTAAAAAGGATTGGACTAAAACATATAGCTAAGGCTAGAAATAAGCACCTAAAAAGTGGCTTAAAGCGTGAAATGTAAATGTATTATTGCTTATGCTTTAAGTGGCTAGATTTGAGGCTATTGCATGTTTGGCTATTATGCCTAGTAGTTGGCCTATAAATTAGCCCATTTATAGTTGGCTTTATTCCTAGAAATGTTTTAAAAAGGACCTTAGAAACTGTGTTAAATTTAGACTTAAAACAGTCCTAGAAACTGACTTTAAAAGTGGTCGAAATGACCTATAATTGTCCAATTGACCAATGCCTGAACCAAAATTGTCATTAAATAGAAAGTATTACCTTTTAAGTATTAATGCCATGATAAATCATAACATATGACACCTTGAATTTTAGTTATAGCAGGCTTAAATTTTTTTATGGAATTTTACCCGGTAGAGCAAAAATGTGGTTATATCAGTCTAGTTAAAAATTTAAAGTCTGTGATAAAAATTTTAATTGTCTATTTTTGAAACATAAATATTATAAGAATATTTTTGGTTAATAAATGAGCTTAAATTGAGCTACTTAGCATATTAGTTAGATGCCCATTAGATGGGTTGCCCGATTAACTTAGGGTTTTTTAGCTGCTAGTTGTCTGATACTTAGATAGTGAATTTTATTAGTGGTTGGAGAGTTCTACTGACTGATCTTCATTATGTTACCCAATTATTGATGATGATTATTTGTTGCTGGGGAGCCCCACGGGTTTATCTCTATTATGTTACACAGCTACTTTTACCTATGTCTGGCGAGGCTACAACTAATCTTCATTATTCCACATATGCGAATGTAGTGGTGTAGGTCTAGAATAAGGACCACTGCACTAGTTTATTCTCCCTCTAGATCTGGTGTCTTAATGTGTCATTTTCCTAGGCGGGTCCATGAATTAAATTAAGTAAAAAGTAGAATAATTATGAAAGATAAAGTTCAAGCTTATTTGGATGACTTTTTCAGAGAAAGTGGTAAAAATACAGTTAAAGGGCATTTTAGACATTTTTTACATATGAAACAAATAAGGTGATTCTTATAAAGTAAGCATGTTAAAAGTAATAATACTTAGTCTAAATAATTTATCTGGGTCAGAAATGCTATTTTAGACCTTATAAATACCCTCTAGGTATTTTAGTAATTTGGCATCCCCTAGTGATTAACTAAATTATATGACGAAGTAAAATCATTTCTTAAGCTGTACAGGCATGTAAATGATATAAATGCTTTTAAGTTCACCACTAAGTATCTCATATACTTAGCATAACTATTTTGGTGCGTAGGTAAACAACAACAGAAACCTACCTCGTGAAGCTTGATGAAAGTGGTTCAGAAGATACAAGTGAAGAATTTTAATGAAATTATTATACAATTTTGAAATCTATGTACCTAAGTGGGAATTGGGTAGAAAAATGTATTTAAGCTATATAACTTGCTAAATGTAAATAAAGCAATTCTATATGCTCTTTTTGCAATGTATGTTCACTTGTGATATGTGATGTTGATGTGACCCTGAGGCTCTATACATGTACATTTTATCTATAGCCTGAGGCATAAGTTGATATGTGATTAAGCTGATGTTAGGCTAAGAATGGGGGACCAGATGGGTCCAAGTGTTGTGAAATGTTTATAGAAGTGTTAAATAGGCTTGTGAAAATTTTGGGATAGGACTCGAATAGCCATTATGCTACTAAAATTTCAAAAATTATGGAACATGACTTGTAATTATCTGGAAATGGCATGTTGTATGACTATACCTTGATAAGATATAAAACATATGGAATGTGAATTTGGAAACAAAGTAAGATAGAATGATGTAAGTAATAGAAGTGAAAAAATGGTACTAGTAACCTAAGAGTGTGTGCTTCACCTATGGGGGCTCCTAGGAGATGCAATAGGGGGTGTCACATTCATTGCTTTGCTTGAGGCTATAACTTATACTCCTATCTACTAGCTACACACCAACAAAAGCCTGTATGTTGATCAATAATGCTCAGTGGTGTATTCAATGAAATATATGTGTAACATGTAAGCAAACAAGCATCCATAATGAATATGATAATATTAACAAATTTTAACATTTTTATGTCGTAGCATATAATACTTATAATTTATTAGGCTTGATAGTTACTCAGCAATTCAAACACATATCCACGTAACATAAATAAAAATTTCCTTTCTCTGATTAACAATATAAATTGAGTTCATAGTTTTCTTAGTAATCGATATTTCATATTTAGTCAGTTTACTTTATTTAATAATATTCTTATTTGAATAAATATCATCCTCCCTTTACATCTGTATTATTTTCACATACTGATATATTACTATATGATCATTTCTTACATTAATTTACCTCACACTATGGAAATAATATGTTATTTATTTAACTTCTAGGTTTGGTTCTTTCACTTTTACATTTCTTGCATAATCATCTAAATTTACCACATTAATTTCTTTTAATGTATTACTCTTGTCATTATAATTCTATTCACTGAATTGAGATTAAATAACTTTTATATTGTATATGAGTTAGTAACACAATGTTCTTTGTTCAATCCTTAAAACATTTCTTATACTAAAATATTACAGTATAATCATATGAGTATGCAAACTCTATTTGCATGTAATTCTTTTATTTCTTTACTAATCTTATTATTTATTGGCTAGTGTATCTTATAGTCTAATTAAATTCATTTAGTTACATTATTATACTTTTAAATTATGATGAGTATGTTATAAGTTTATCGTAATCGTTATTATTCACATTCAATTATGTCATTCTATTTCAGGCTAATACTGGATAGACTACACTTTAAGACACTAAATTATAAGGGAAATCTAGATTGTGTAGTGGCCTACATTTTAGACCCCGATGACTGTGCCCACCTAGTGCAGTAGCCCATAACTAGACCTCGACTATTGCACCAATATAATGCAGTGGCCTATCACAAGACCTCGGTAGCTACACTTACCCTACATAGTGCTATGGCCCACAGCTAGATGTCAGCTACTGCACTAGTATATCACAATGGCCTATCTCAAGACCTTCATAACTGCACCAACCTAGTGTAGTGGTCCCACATTGAAACCACCACAGCTATACCCACATAGTGCAGTGGCTAACATCATGACCTCAATGGTTGCACCCGCCATCGTAATCATCAAAGTAATAGCCTCAAAGGCATAAAGTCTCTAGCAGCTGCTAATCCCTAGTTAACCAGTCAACCCATCTAGTGGGTGTCTAACTAATATAGGCCAAATCTTTATTACCAATTACCTTAAGTAGCTATAGGTCATTTCTATTGTTATGACACCATTTATGTATTACAGTTATGGGCACTTGTGCACTTATGCACCTTACCCGGTTATAGATCACTTTTTGAGCAAAACATTATTAATTTGGTTAACTTCATAATTCCACTCTCAAGTCATCCCTATGAAATTTTCCATTCCATTCACATCATTAATTTTGCATGGTTGTTATTGTTGCTTCCATGTTATCATTATTATCACATTTAATTGCATTCTCATGTCTAAAACATTCATGTGCATTCACCCATAACATGTCATACTTTCATATAAAAAAATTATCACTTCCACACACTTTGCACTCTTAATATACATGACAACCTTTTAACTTATGCAACACATATTTATCTTCTCTTTTTTTTATTAATCATAAACAATATATTAATAATTTTTATTCAAG
>CANXYI011037088.1:0-10433 GCA_948208565.1 Hura crepitans
ATGTGTGCACACATGTGCGTGTGTATATACATATATATGTGTGCATGTGTGTATGTATGTGTGTGTGTGTGTATACATATAGACACACACCCACACACACACACACATATGTATCAATATACACACACACACACATACATAAATACACATTTCATTACTGGTGCAGCCACGAATGAGGTCTAGAATTTGGGCCATTTCATATCCAGTGAGACCTTAATAGTTGATAACCTATTATCCTGTATCAGGATTTATATTTGTCACGTGTCAGCTAGATAAGTATTCAATCATATTAAAATAAAGAACAACATAAAAAAATCTTAAATTATAATAAAATGTATATTAGTAGCATGAAATTAATTATGCTAAATGAATCAATTGAATTACATGTGTACATGGTTCACATGTATATTATGCATGAGTTACATTATCACATACATTGTTCACATATATGTTGTACATAAATTGTATTGTTGTTTTTAGTGTCTTGTGTGTGTATTTAAATAAAATTCATTGAATACACCACTAAGCATTATGGTTAGCGCATTATTGTTTTTGTGATACATCAGTAGAAGAGTTGATCAAAGGTAGCCTCCAAAGTAGCAATATAGATCAAGCCACTAGTTTCTTTTGGTATACATATTTGCATTTTATTATTTGATGTAATACTTAAAATGGCAGTCATAAGTAATATAAAAGGGTGGGCCTAAACTTGTATATGTAAATATTTGGTAACTCTTATAAGGATATGATATAGATGTATGTATATATGACTATATGTAAATATGAATATATGGTTCATATGATCTTGATATTATTAATTGTGGTTATGGTGGCTAACTAGTATTTTGGGGTGTATCATGTTGAGAGTATGTGATGTTGATTATATATATAGAAGTGTTGTCTTTCATAGGTTACTATTTGGACTAGTGTCACATGACAATTGTTATGCTATTGAATTTTTGATGCGATGGTCCATCATAGTACACCATAAAAGAGGTTGTGATTAAAACAAAATCTAAAAGATTTGATAAGCTAAAAAAGTTTCAAATAAATTGCTAAAGATAAATTGACTATTAAGTAAAGTGGTTTAAGCATGAGTCAAAAATCGATTGTGTGTCCTCTCTCATTTGGGTTCGTCAATTGGATTGGGTAAAAGGTGTCATATTTGATGGTATCATTGTAGGTTTAGGCTATCACACCTCGATTTTCTATCTGACTTTCCCTAAGCATATAATAGGAATTTAAGGAATAAAATAGATGTATGGACTGAGTAGTCGGTTGGTATGTATAATGGAGTTAAAATTGAATGAGTGACATAATAGTCATTTTTCAAATTGTTAGGGGAGAAATTGGAAAGGTATAGTTTAAGGTCTAGTAAAATGTGGAATATACATAGAAGAGTGGAGAACATAAAAATAGCATCAAAGAAATGCGAAAGTGTGAAAGAATGAAGTTCAGGACATGGATTGATAAGTAGTAATATCAAACTATGAATAGTACTTCTCGGGGCTCAGGTTAACTAATTGAATAGGATGAAACGAAATATTATGACTTAATTTTGGGTCAAATTTAAAGTGGAAATAAGATCATATAAGTGTTTAATAGTGAAATTAAAGATTCTATTATAGTGTCCTAATAAATAGTAACCTAGTTTTAACTGAATGATAAATATCTAATTTAGGCTCAGAAAATTCTAAAAATTGCTTGACCAAGTAGTCAAAAATTCTAACTAAGCCTATGGTACTAAGATTGGATTTTTTTGACAATAAGAAGTAATTTATCTAAGTTAATTAAAATTGAAATTATTCAGTTTAATGGGTTTCTTTTAGTTAAAAATTATGAAATTCAAGGGATTTGCTAAGTAAGGGATTTCTAAACTTTTGGTAACAAGAAGGGAATTTATTAAAGGCTCAAAGGAAGGAATTAATTTTTAAAGAAGAAAAGTTACCATGAATTAATTAAGATAGTTGGATTGCCATGTGGCCAAATCATGGGCATTCATAGACATTATGTAAAAAGGGGTTTTATGTTGTCATACCCTTTGAGATTAAACACCACCCACCATTTCCTTCTCTACCATGGCCAAAGCCTCCTTTCTCTCCCTCCCTTGGAATTCTTTCATTCTTAACTACTAAATCTCACCTATAATCATCAATTGATGATGTAACATTCACTTATTCCATTTTTAGATCTTTAATTTCATGTGAAATAAGTAAAAAATAATAAAATAAGAGGAGATTTTATAGAGAGGAAGTTTAGGGTTTCTAACCCCTAAATTCTAATTTTTAGAGATAAGTAAAGGAAGAAAGAAAAAGTGTGAAAAGCTTATTTAGAGGCGAACAAGAACATTAGTTACTGTATTTAATGATTTATAGATTACCTTAATTATTTTTATAATTTCAAGTATGTGAATGTTATGTGTCAAATATGAATTAGGCATGTATATGTGTGTATTGTATGTGTAATGGCATAATTAGGCTATATGTACCTTAAATTAGTGGATGGAATATGGAATGGATTAGAAATGAATATGTAAGGGTGAGATGTTGCTTTGGTCGAATTATATGGACACTTAAAATAATGTTGATGTAAGTTAGATTAGTGAACATTAGATGAGGTCTTGATAATGAGGTTGTATATATGGTTAAGATGGGATACAGATGTGAAATAGAGGATAAATAGGAATATATGTGTGATGGGTAATTATGATCAAAAGCATAGATAGTGCCAATAAGGTTAATGTGGCTAAATTTATGCACATTGGGTGAAATAGTGTTGATTGAGGCTAAATGCACATGTAAATCATAATTGTAGGGAAACGTTTAGCTTAAGTTGATAATAGGTAAATTATGTGAATGTATGTGATAATGTACATGGGTGGAAAAGAGTTTATAATTGAATTTATAATAGGTATATGAAGAAGTACTAATATATGGCTCTATGTACTCATAATGATAAAAAAAAGTTAGAAAGGAGTTGAATAAGAGGTAGTGGTATTATGCTTATAATGTATTATGGGAATGAGGTAAAGCACATGAGCATATGTGTGTTAGGCATGGAAATTGGTGTTACTAAGTAAAGCGTATGAATATTTTTATTATATGAGCATAAAATTAGAGGCAAAGAAAAATATAAACTTAGAGTATCATGTTATGCTCAAAAGATATATATTTACGTGGCTAAAGTTCCTATAGACTATCGTAATGAAAATAAAATGGAAGTAGGTTACCATAATGGAAATGTGTTTATGAAATAGGAACTATTGGGAAAAGGGGAAATAGAATGGAAACCAAAATTAGAATTGAAAATGATGCTTAAATAGGAACACATCAAGTAAATGGTATGAATAATATGAGAATTGTTTAAATTTGTTAATACTATAGGCATATAAATGGAAATATAGTTAATAAGATAATATATGTGGATTCAATTATACAATGGGATAAGATGGAAAGAGGTTAATAATATATGACCTATAACAATGCAGGGTGTAATTTAAGTAATGATGTTAATTAGTCAATGAAGGTATGAATTTAAGGAATAATAATGATTACTTAACAACAGTATGTATCCATCCTATTTTAATGTCAATATGAGTACCAAGATTGATTAATTAATAAATTCACATATGGAAATAAAATATGATATGTAAAAGAAATTTAAGTCTTGGTTGATAATTCAGAAAGGTAATATTGAAAATACGTGTAATGATAAAATTATGTAATAGAAATGAGAATGGTAATGTGAGATGAGGGAAGAGGCATAATTGGCATTAATGATATTGTGATTATAAATATGATCAAGTAGACAAATTTGTACTTCAATCATATGAAACAAGTAAGTGGATATATAACGTGATGTAGCATGAATGTGGATAAAAGTAATAGCATGATTAATTGTGATAATGTTTGGAATGAAACAAGGAAAATTGTAATGCCCATATCAATTAGACACTTATTGGATTGGTTAACTGATCAATTAGGAATTTGTAGTAGCTTCTAGTTTTCTTTGATATCATATTGGTATTTAATACAGGTGTAACTCTTAGGAGGCCTAATAGAACCACTACATATATTCTTATTATGGGTACAGCTACAGGGTGGTTAAATAAGTCCACTACAAATTTGTATGTTAGTTATTAATAATAGTTGATTTTACTATGATTGCAGCTATCGAGAGGTCCGATAAAACCATTACATAAAATCTTACGGATGTAGCCATCGAGAGGTTTAATTAGACTACTACACTCTTATATTTTTATGGTACATTAATGCCGCAACATGTTATTCCAAAATATGGACCACTACACAATCATTGGTATCTCATTATCCAATACTACGAGTATGACTATAAGATATGGGCTAGCAAAATTTTATGAATGGAATAAGCATAATGAAAGAAATGGTAATGATAACATGAATGAAAGAAATGGTAAAGGTAACATGAAGCTAACGAAACACTATGTAATAAAGAGTACGCAATAAGGAAAAATGGGACAAATAATTTTACTAAGAAGACATGTGTAAATAGATTGTGTAATAATAAAATAGGTTAAATAGTAAGGTTATAGAATATACAATATGAAAACTAATATAAGTAAATAATGAAATGTTTAATGAACTAATAGATAAAATCATAAAGTACATGTTAGTGAGAAAGATGAAATTAGGTGACATTGCTACAACTGAGTAAGTATGTGTGAAATAACAATATAGATTGTAAAACATAAGAACAATGAATACAACTAGATTAAGGAACTAAAACGTAAGCCTAATTATGAGAGGTTACATACTGCTCAATAGACATTAACTTAGGTAATACAATCATAAATGAATAAGTGTGTCTAGGTATATAATACCAACTAAGAAGAGCTTTTAAAATTCAAATAAAGTGGGATAGTATATAATTTGAGTCCAATGCAAAATGAATATTGAACATGTAAAAATAAAAAGATAAAATGGATTATAAGATGTGGTATACTATCAGGAGGACTAGATTGAAGAAAGTCAGCATAATTAAGTGTGTATTTGACAAGTGTGATGTATGTAGTGCTTCGCATGTTGCATATAAACTATGTTAATAATTAACTTGATATTATTATGGTAATTTATAGGTCCTAGACATGAGCTCTTCTAGTAGTCTTAAGCACAGTAGCACAGATTAAGGAGTTGTATTTTGGTAGATTATGGATACAAGTATGTAACACCCTTATCAAGTCCTTAAAGAATCTCGATAATAGGTGCTCTTCCAATCTTGACCCCTATCTTATTGATCCCTTATACGTCAATATCTCATAGGCCTTAGGCCCCACATCTAGTATCAATATAAAATTTATGTCAATAGATCATACAAGTTTCCATTTATTTACACCAAAGCTGTTCACACTAATACAAATTTATAATTTAAATAGATTATAAAACCACAATAGCTTCTGACCATGCTGGACAGATAGCCTACAGCTATTACATGATTGCCATTACACCTAATAAATTAAATAAAAATTATCCCTCTTGTTGCTTTTGCTGCTATATTGCACCTATCTCGAGGCTGTCTTACTGTTCCTATTTACCTCTGCACCAAAACATTGCTATGCTAAGTATAAAACTCAGTGGTGAATTTAATTAATTAAAAGTATATCTCACCTGTTACACACAAGTAGTTTAATATATCCATTTTATAAGTTTATACATATGAAGGTCAAATAAAAATATATCTTCCTTATTTATTTAATCATATGCTATTCTAATCCTTTAACAAATTAACTACATTTAGGTCGCTGCACTAATTTAATCAGGTGGTTTATGTAGCTAATTAACCCCTTATGTTAAGGTTAATGGAGACATAGCTTCTACTAGCACTATGCACATATTATATACTTTTCTTATACTGTATTTCCTCGACACTTATAGATATGTCAGTATATTAATCTCTATTAATTATTTCCTTAAGCTCACTCAGATTTCCTTTGCTTATATTATGGACATCATATTCATTCAACTAGTTAATCAATTAAAAGGAATAATACTTAAGTTTAGACTTAGGCCTCACTAGGTAGACTGCACTTTAATACACTAGATCTATAGGGAATAACTAGTACAATGGTCCTCATTTTGGACCTATGCCACTACACCGGCCTAAATGCCATAATAGAGATCAGCCGTAGCTTCTCCAGACACAAATGTTGTGCGACATAATAGAGATCAACCCATAGGTTTCCCCAACCACAAATAATTATGTATAACTTGGTGACATGATAAAGATCAGTCAGTAGACCTTTTTAGCCACCAAATAATCTCAAAGTCTGGGTAACATAATAGAGATCAGTCTGTAGACCTCTCCAACCACTAATAATTAATCTCAAAGACTAGGTGACATAATAGAGATCAATCCATAGACCTCTCTAATCACTAGCTAACTAGTAGTTGCAAAGCCCTAAGTTGACCGATCAACCCATCTAGTGGGTGTCTACTAATTGGCTATTTAACTTCATTTCATGTCCATTCCTTCACTCATCATCTATTTATAATATTCTTGACTCAAAAATAGATAGTTGTTAACTTTATTTGATAGTCAACTCTGAGCCTAGATAGTTACGAGCCAATTGTTAAAATTTTACATTTAGTTTGTTACTAATCATCATATAATAATATCTAGAAGTGGTTAATAGTTAGATACAAATTTATTCTAACAGTTAAAAATTGACCTGGATAGTTATAGGTGATAAATGGGTCCTACTGGATAATTTTAAGTTTATTTTTTTATAGCCTAGCTTAAATTCAATTCATAAATGTGTTCAGGGGTATTTATTTAATATTATAGCTTCTTATAGATTAGCTTTATTAGCAATGTTTAATTAAGTCTAGAACAGTCATTTTCTCAAGACAATTATAGGTCACGTCTCAGGTATTCACTATTAGCATAGGCCCAAAGCCATTAATGTCCCTATCCTATTCATAGGCCTGTAGCAATTACATTTTAGGTATCTATTTATGCCTTATGCCATGTTAACAATTAGCCCTCATATGTTCAAATATCTCAAGTTGATGTTGTCATAGGCCTAAAGCCAAATTTGTTTATATTTTCGAATGGTCAGAAAGTTTGAAATCCCATCCGCATAAAAATACGAAGTCTTTAACTTTTTAATTAAGTTCCTTGCCATTTTAAAATTTCTTCTTTTTTTATAGGATTTTGTGATCCTTTAAACTCTAGTAAATCCAAATTCTATTTAGCTTAATTTATTTTTTGCACATATTTAGGTCACATTTTATGGCATTTCAACTTTATCTTAGTTTACATTATGTCTCAATACAACAAATTCTTAAGTTCTTTCTTCAAGCTTATATTTATTCATTAGGACCACAATCCTTAAGTTCACTCAATGCTAATTTAAACATCTATATTAAACTAAATTTAATTGAGTAACTTAATCCAAAGCATTTTTATTATATGTACTTCATCAAATATATACCTTACATAAGGTTAATTAATTTTTACCCATATATCATCCACATTCCATACTTTAATTATTATGTTATTTTACTTCCATGCTTAGTGAAATATAATTCCTATCATTTTAAATTCATTATTCTCATAAATAGATTATGTATAACCCTCACAACATAAAATTAAACTCTTTTAATGATATTGTTTCAATGTACCAACATTAATGTACACTATATACATTTTCATTAAATATACATGTCAACTTTTAACCTCAAGTAGCGGTATATGTAACCCATGCATGACATAGTTGATTTACCACCTAGATAAATTTTCCCATACCATGCTTAACTTCTTTCATGATTCTTGTGTTACCTCCACTTTGACACACCCTTTAGGCCCCTCAATCACCTTTTGGCTTAGTCCTTTTTAAAGGTGATTTATATGCCTTTATTCCTAAGCAACCACCTACATTTTATTTGTGCACATATACATGTCTTAAGTGTTCTTCCTAACACATATATATCTACATATATGTATATATACCCTATCTCATACATCCCTAGCTTTGTATACCTCACAAAGTGACTTAAGAATGGCCTTAATCCATTTTATAGTATATACACAAAAGTCACAATTTAAATTTCACAATACTAGCAAACTCCCCCATAGTTCACCCACACTTATCACTTCTATTTCATGTCACCCTTATACATTGCATACCAATAATTACCATGCATCACCCTTACATTCACGGCATACACACAGCCACACACCTTTACCATGTTACCATGAAGGAATTGTCCTTCACATAATGAAATCCATAGTAGCCCATCACGCTACACAAATTAAAGCTCCCTACTCCCATGCACAGGGTAGTAACTAGATATACACACACACACATAGGCTACTAGAATTATAGCCCCTTTATTCCATAAAGGTAGTAAGACTTGTGTTTATCCTCACATTATCTCACACACAATTCACCACTAAGACATACAACTCACACTCCCCCCTCACATCACTTTTAATCTTCCTCTAAAGAAGTTCACACCAACACGCCATCCCCTCTCAATCACTAATTCAAGATAAATATTCCCCCCCATAATCATGCTATACTAATATACAAGAGAACTAAAGCATCCTACAAATTCAATAACCACATATAATCATGATAGAAATGTTAACATTTATTTCAAGCACACCATTTCTACTAGATTTTTTAGGTTGCTTAATTACAGAATTCCTCTTTAAAGAAAAAGCAAGGCATGCCCTTAATTATCTAAATTCACAAACCTGGTTCCCATTTCCAGTAGCCTTTCTTCTTCACTTCATCTCTATGCTTTCTTTTCCACTTGCACTAGGTAATCCTTTGTTGTTCTTCACCATTTCCCCTCACATAAATCACCAAAATTTAACACCAAATTACCATTTATACTCTTGAATATAAAGGTAGTCTTAGGGAAGGAAAATTCCTAGAAATTTAAGTAAAGCTAGAAGAGATTAAGTCACTCTAATGATGGAATACCAGGCTACCTATGAGTTTCATTCTTCATCTTTCCTTGAAAATTCTTCTCACTAAGAATAGCCATCCTCTCCCCCATCTTTCATGGCTGCTAAATTTAGGGGTTGTTCAGGCCTTAAGGAAAGGAAATTGAGGCTGAATGATGCAAAAAAAATAGGGGAAATGTTATCCCCTAACATAGACATCATTCTCAAATAAAGGTTTTCTTTAATAGAAAAACAAAATTGGACAAAGGGAGGGATAATGGCCAAGTGTCCACAAATGGACTTGGCCATGTGGTATAGTGGATAAGTGGGATTAAGGGACCCTCAGTTCACATTATAGGGTTCTTAAGCACCCCAAAATTCGAATTCCCGAACATAAGAGCTGTTAATTTCGGGGATTTTTAAAAAATCACATGGTTATAAAAAAAATGCACTATTTATTCCTAAAATCACCATTTGACCCCAATTTTATGCTTACAAAATTTTGCAGCAAAAGTCCATTGAGAAGTACCCGAATTAAAAATTGAGCGTTTCATGGCAACTTAGTTCGCGATAGAATTTCAAAAATTTTTATACAGCCGATCAGACCTCTAAAAATTGTCATGTTTATTTCTAAAATCCTCAAATACATTTAATTAGAGGTACACCAAACTTTATGGCCAAATTCCTTTGGGAACTAGGCTAGCAAAATTTTAGGAAAATCATAGTTCTATTAAGAACCCAAAAAATCCCAAACATTGTTGAAAAATCATGTCGTTTGTTTTATAATTCCTTATTTAATCCTAATTGCACACTTATAAATTTTCATGGCCCAATTCCTTTGATAGGATATTTTTCATATTTCCTCGATTTGCATGCCAACCTCAAAAATCGTAAGAATTTGCAAATGACCTTTGATTCCAAAAATTCCTTCACCATTAGACTCAGTGTAATTTTTAAGCTTTAGGGTCCACTATTTTTTGGTCTGTCCAGGCACATCTCGGGTCATTCCTAGCCAAACTCAATTTGAGCCCATAACCTATTAGCGTATGGCCCGAATTAATTTATTGCTTCTACTAAATATTTTATTGAGGTCATTTTCACCCTCTTTCAAGCCATTAAAGTTTATTGGGAAGCATACCCTACCTCGAGATCTATGCCAATGACTCGGCACACTAAGTGTCCTTTTCAGGTCTCGGGCACTATTCTCAAAGCCCTGGTGCATAGGCATTACAAGGTAAGTGACAATTATAGATTGGCACTCATGTGCATGTAAGGGTAGTGAGCTCAATTCTAGAAGACTATAGATATGTGTCTACACATAATTTAAGTAGCTTAAACATGTTAAATGGGTTATCAAATGTGTGTAAACAATAGAGTACAAGTATTGATATGAATATAATTGTGTGATTTAGTTAAGGGTACTGACATATAATATTGTGACTATGATGTTGATGATTGTGATGTCAATATTTAGGAGGACTATAAGGATCAAAAGGATCCAA
>CANXYI011037118.1:0-10053 GCA_948208565.1 Hura crepitans
CACACACACACACACACACACACACACACACACACACACACACACACACATATATATATATATATATATATATATATATATATATCATTTTTTGCTTATTTCTAAACTAGAGAATTTTGACCTTACATACATAAAAAAAATTTTAGAATTCTTTCTTTTATAACTTATCATCAAAAATTATAATTTACATAACCTATAATTAATAGCATATATACCATTACTAATAAAGGTTTCTTTTAAATTCTACTAGTAAATTATTTTGATGATACTAAGCAACACAAACTAAAGCTCATTTCTTATATTAAGCCAAGCATAAACACTTCTTTTTAAGTTCTTACTATGCTTTATTTATCATATCTTAAATAAAAGATTCATTCCTTTTAACAACTTTAGTAATGTATTGTCCTTCATTAACCATTTAGCAATTATATAAAATTTATACAATGTGTGTATAACCATTAAAATTCCCTATTGGTTAATTTTTATATTGGTAGAGTCTATCCTAACATACATACTATAGCTAGAGATTTGGTAGGATACAAAACTATGGGATATTATAATGCCCCTCCATATGATAAACAAGTGAGGTACCACAATATCCATCATATGGAAACACATTATATAATAAATAAGTGAGGTATATAGTACCCATTATATGAGTAGAATGTAAGAGCATGATATGATAAACAAGTGAGGTACATATTACCCATTATATGTGCAAATGAAGGAACATCATATGATAAACAAGTAAGGTACATGGTACCTAACATATGAGTAGAATAAAAGAACATCATATGATAAACAAGTGAGATACATGAGCACCAATGATACATGAAGTGTCTAACTCCAATGAGCTAATATAGCTAATCAAATACAATTGTTAAAAAGGTTCAATAACTAACGTACTAATCTACCTCAACTTACTAACTACGATAGGTTTACTAAAGCAATTGTTATTTAAACTTGATTACTGACAAATAGTTATCCTTTCAAACTCATGATATCATGCATTGTCATTTGCATTTGATTTTTGAAGCATAAGTTTTCACATAATTAAGCATAACACTTCTTTTAAATCACCTTGCAAATATCATATTCTCAAAGCAAAGAGGTGATTAAGAAATCATTAATTCTCAGTACATAATGGTTTAGATTACATACATTTGAGAACAACTTATATTTAAATTTCCTTACATTGTAATATGAGTACCATTGCATTAGCTTTCATATACCATAAAGAAGTGAATTCTATATAATAGCATTACTATTGTTTCTAATCTTTACATTTAATACATTACCTCTTATAATTTAATTTTAAGTTTTTACATCATAATAACACTATCTCATACATAAAAATGCATATGGCATCAATTATACAAGGAAAATGAAAATGCAAAGTTACTTACTTGATCATTTGGCCATGGTAACTCTAATGGTATCAATGCCCTTTTCATATAACATTTCTTCATATAAACTTTTTCAAAACATTAGAACATAGTATAACATCTCTATACCTCTACTTATATTATTTAGAATTTAAGGTTCTTATACTTCTATTCCATCAAAGAATGTAATACAAATCTTTTTATGTCTATACCATTTAACTTAAGGAAAATAATCTAGATACTATAGTCCTATTCTTCTTTTATTCATATATTCATCACCATGTATCAATAATAACATTTGAAATATCCTTTAGAAGTACATTATATCCTCATTACCGCACTCACATCAATTTTTTAGTGACTAACATCTAATAGCATGCCCCTTTATCATATAACTATATAACTAGCTCATACAAACACATATTATGAGCACTTATATGGAATTTAAGAAAAAATTCAGTAGTGCCTTAGTCCATGTATTTTAGCCTCATTGAAGAGTACATATTTAAATTCCAATTTTCATTTCCATTTATGCATTTTTACTCGCATAAACACATTTCTTATATGAATATATAAAAAATTGAAAGCAACTTCTTTAATTCCCTAAGGTATGCCATTCAACTATTAAATAGATTTTTCATATAAAACCCCATTCCTATAACAATATCTTAATAGATTACTTACTATATATTCATTCTTCATGTTCTTTGAAAGTCTATCCAAATCACTCAATACCTCTTTAATTTCCATATTATCCAACTCTTTGGCTACTTAAGGAAAATTTCAAGGCATTCCTTATTACCAAAAATTATCTCTTTCATTCCCATAATACAAGTCCAATTGTATGTTTAAATTATTAATTATACTTAAAACCATCTCTAAACAAAAATATTCAAAGTCTATATTAGGTACTAAAATCCGAATTTCAAATCTAGGAATTTCTTATTTCAAAACAAGCTTAAAATATGCTTCTTAAACTCTAAATTGCCAAACTACTCCAATTTTCCATAATTCTAACCAAGTCAACCACTTGAAAAAAAAATCTTTAATTATTTCACTCATAACTTAAGCAACTTGAGCTTTTCAAAAATACTTCAACCATCACACTAGAATCAATCATTTATTTATACTACACATTTATTCATTAATTATATTTTCACATAATAAAATATACAAAAGAAAACTTTAACATATTAAAATATACATCCTCCCTTTAAGCTTTTCAATATGCTTCCAATAACATCTTAATCTCCTCAATTTCTACTTTTCCATCATTTATCTATCTCTACCTTAACTTTTATATCCATAATTCCCAAAGAAAGTTCATACAAATTTCATATTAGTTCAAATCTTTAAATTGACTTTATAATAACTTAATTAAGCATTAATCCTATTTATTTGAAGCATTAAATCTCAAAGAAATTCTAAAGCTAACTTTACTGCTACTATCTACATAATAGTTACTCTCTAATTATCTTTTATATTTTTTGCTATTTCTTAAAGATAAAGGTGGCTATGGTGTTTAGGAACCAAGAATTAGTTTTTAAGATTTTTAGTTGAATAAAAGGTTTAGAAAAAGAAAGGATTAAAATAAAAAAAAACTCCATTAATGGTGGTCAACACTCATGGTGGTAGAAGAAGATGAATAGGCCCAAATTTTTTTATTTTTACAGCTTTTTATAGGCCTAGGTAGATGTCATAAATAGATTGTTCAGTATTTAATCTAATGGTCCAAAATAAATCACTTAATATTTCTTATTATTTTCTCCCTCTTTTCTTTTCATTCTTTTAAATCATTAATAATACGAATTAAGCCTCTTTTTAATTTTAATAAATCTCTGATAAATTATTAAGTATGGAAAATTTTGATTCTTGGGTCAATTTTGACGAAATTATCAAAAAAAGGCATCATGCTGAATGTTTACTATTCACTTCAGTCTGTATCCTAGTTCTTATTTTTATGAATCCTTAGTTTTAAATAAATAACCTTTATTCTATAAATATTTATGTCCATGAACTTCATTAATTTCACCAATGGTTAACTTTTAGGTCAATTTGGTCAAAGCTACTACAAAATAAGCAATACCTTTTGCTAAAATATGATTCATTAATATACTTGTTATAGGCATTGATTATCTAAATGATCTTATTTTCATGCTAAATTTCACCCATGGTCTACTTATGACATGTGCTATTCATATATTAAAAAAGTGTTATTCATGTCTTGGGAGATATTATTCATGGCCTAGGAAGTACTATTCTTAACTCATGATTTTTAGGTTATAACATGTTTTCTCGATGCATGTTTCTATTTTCTTTTCTTTCTTCTAAATGTATTTCTATTGTTAATTCTAGATGTTCTCCCTTCATAAATAACAATCTCTTTGCCTTTATCATGTTTTGCTTCAAGTTTATCTCTTAACACATAAATCTTTTTATCCTTTTTTTTGCACAACTTTTTCAATTTTTCATTTTCTTTTTTTAGTGTGTTGTGTTCTTTTTCTAATGATGCATGCTTCTTTTTATGATTACCATATCTACTATGAACTTCATAGGATTATGAATATTCTCATAATCATAAAAAAAATAGATTTAAAAATACTAACCACATTGTCACTAGGTTCTCCTTCTTGTGTGGACACTTTTGGTGCAGTGATTGGACCTCCTCCTTTAGAAATACCATTAGACCAATGTTCTCTATCTCCTAGTTTATTCTAGAAGAGCTATCATTTAAATCATCGCTGTGACTCTATATGGCTACCATGGCTTTTTTTCTTTTGCTTCTTAAATTTCTTTTTTGGTATGGATATTTAGCTTTGATATGTTTACACTTGTTACAACCATATCATACAACATCTCTAAAGGTAGGTTAAGTCTTTTCAATTTCCTGATGGTGTTTTTTTTCTAGAAAACTTTATTCCCTTCTTGTAGAACTTTTGGACTTCTTAGTGATCATGGCTAGTTCATCATCTTCTTCATTAGAAGAACTATCACTACTCTCTATTTTGGGAAGAAGTTTTCTTCTTTTTGCTTTAATCCTTCTTCTTCTAAGCTTTGATGACAAGCCTAAAGTAATAAATGAGCCGTTGATATCATTATATTTATGATCAGCTAAACCTTTTCTCATTAAAACAGCTATTTGGATCTCCATTTAGAGTTAAATGATCTGACTATTTTTCTAATATAGTCTTGCTCATTGATAACTTGATCAAGACCATTTTAATGAGATAGTGATTTTAACAAATATATCACTCAATTGAGATATAATTTCATCAGGCTTCATTTTGAATGCTTCAAATTCACTTATTAAAACATGAAATCTAGAGTTTTTGACTTGATTCTTCCTTTAGATATAACAATAAGCTTATCCTATAATTTTTTTTATTCTATCACAAGCAAAGACTCTATTGAACTTATTCACATTAAAGGCACAATAAAGATTATTCATTGTTTTAGCATTTAGTTAAGCATCATGTTGCTCTTGCCTATTATAAGAAGCTTCATATTTTGGTTGTTTAGTTATCAAGCAGAGAGGCTTTTTATAGCCTCTTTGAATAGAAATCCAGTAAGCCATGTCTTACTGTTGCATATAACATTTCATTCTAACTTTCTAGAAAGGTAAGTTCTCATCATAGAACGATGGTGGGCTAATAGAAGATTGACCTTCAATAAAGACAATATTGATTTAGTGGTTAAAGGACGTACCCATGATGTTAGAAATCTCTCTAGGTAGTTAAACCTTTAAAAATGAGACCTATTATGCTATCAATTATTGGTCTTAAAGCACTTAAGAGGAGGCAAATTAAGAGATAAAGACTTTTACTGATCAAGAAGTGTTTTTGGACAAAATAAAGTTCAATTTTTCTAGACAAACTTTAGAAATGTAGGATTTTTAAAACTTCTTTTTGAAAATGTGGAGAAAATTAATTTAAGCCAAAATATTTTCTTTCAAGCACTTACAATTTTATATTTAGAAAACCAAAATGAAGATTTTTCAAACTTTAAGAAAATAAAGTTTTTGCAAATAGAAACTCAAACAAAAATTGAGAAGACTAAAAAAGAAAAGCTTGCACAAAAGATTTATATTGGTTCAGCTATCTAAGTAGTATCCACTCCTTAAGAAAGCACACTTGAGAATTTATCCCCACTTAACTCTTTTGTTTGGCAAGAGTTAAAGCCAATATGCAAGTTACCTATAACCTTTTTCCAAAATAAAAGATTGTAAAACACTTGCTAGAATTTTCCCATAAAGAACCAACAAACCCTTTAACCCAAAAAAAATATTTTGCAAAGAGTATTTATCCTCACAAAGAATAATTACAACCCAAAAGCTATAACTAAACTTAAGAAAAGATGTGTAAAGAATAAAGCATAATGTGTAGAAGTAGTAAAAAAGACTTAGAGCTTAGATCTCTTGGAGATATAAGTTTTTTCAACAATTATTAACTTGTTCCCAATCATAAATGACCTATATTTATAGCCTTGAAGACCTTATAATCATTGGGAAACAAAAAAATAGTTATTTAAAAGAAAATAGTCACTTTAAAAAGTTATCATTATTTTTATCTTTTAATGAACTTTGATGATCTAGATCAACTGCATAGAAATGCCATTAGAAATACTGTCCAAATAAAAAATATTGATCTAGGCAATTAATCTAGAGTTGATTTCTAGAATATTTCTGACTCTATTTTTAGAAAATCACTTTTAATTTAAATTTTAATTGAAAGCCTTCTATACAAACTTTAAATGCATAATGCAATGATGAGAATATGTGATTTCCTTAAGTTTAATTTTACATAATAAATCCTAAGGTCTTCAAATTTTTTATAATATCTTCAAATAAACTCCATTTTCGCTTGAATTTTCTTTCTCCATACAACTTGGTTTCAAATTGATTTTATGAATTTTTTCTAAAGCAAAGTAAGAAGTAAAATAATAAAGCACAAAATTAGATATCTAAAAATAAAACAAGGTTTAATTATCATTAAAACACAAATTGTAGCCTTTTAAACAACATCCTTTAACTAAATTGGCATTTCACTTTAAATAATTTATAATTTCATAAATTTAGTTAACATATTATCCATTTTTACTGTCATGCATTAAGTCCATAAAATATCACATTAACAACTTAAGAAAATATTTTTTTTTTTTTTAGTTTGGTGATTATCTATAGTATATTTAATAATATTTATATTTTTAATAAATTTCTCTATTTCAAAAAATAAATAGATATTTTAATCAAATAAAATATTTTTAATGAAATCAAAATTATTTTATTATTTTCCTCTTTTCTTACAAAAATCTTTAAAAAAAACTTTATGACAAACAAAAGATATATAGTTATTAGAAATCAAATAATTACAAGTCAAAAAGTAATTAATATTCAATGATATATACTCAACTACTTACTAAAAATTCAAATCAATACTTAACACATTTTTCAAATATTTTACCAAAAGTGATAAACTACTTAATGTCAATGTATTTTTTCCACTCAAGCTCATCCCTTATGCCAAAAATTTGCCTAATATATACTAGCAAATCTTTTCTCATTTGCTTGACTTAAGCAACTAATAAAGAGAACAAGAGAGCACAAAAAATTTTAAAGAACTCTTATATTATATTTCTTGAATTACTAGTTGCGTGTAACAAAGGACTCTTTTACCTATTTATAGGAGCAAACCTTTTGTATACGTTATGTGTATTTTATATGTTATATCTAACGGCCCATAGCTATTTTTTATGAATAACGAATTTTAGAGTTAATAATTAATCATTAAATTGTGTACTAGCCTAAGCCTATTTATAGACCCTTCAGTTATAACACCTCCTAACATGGTCCACTACAAGGTCTAAGTAAAGAGATGTCACATTCTACATTTTTATGCTTTTAAAACCTAGACTAGAAAATTTTGATTCATGAACTACTTTAAACCTCAATTACAAAACATTATGTTTGATAATTTGGTAGCATAACAATTGTACCGGAAGCATGGCCCAAATTTCTAGTAAAAAAAGCAACACTTCTCATATAAATTATATCCAAACTACATCATAGTACTCATAACATCCATTTGTAATACTATCAATTCACATACTATCACTACCATCATTGCTTCCATAAGAAATTACGCGTTTACTATCTAATACAGCTCAATCATTACTTCTATAGTTTTATAGTCCATCTCATTCATAAAATCAATATGCAACTTTTGTATCTATATTTAGTAGTTATAATACAACTAATCACTTTACATAATTGCACAAACTATTTTAATATACAAAAATATACAATTATAATGCATTTCACTTTCTATTCCAAATCTTCTATGGATGAATCTCTTTATGTTGAAGCACTACCTTATTAGTTGATCTTCACTTTAAAACCTATGTATATGATAAAACCATCATGCTGGGCTATTCACTCAGTGGTGCTTTTATAATCTTAAATGTACAATTCAACTACAATATACCTCTGTAATCATTATTAAACATATATAAGCATTTTTTGTTTATGCCATTTAAAATATTTATGTAGACTACCTTTATACATGGGAAATTCTATTCATTCAATTAATAGTATCATTTAATAAATCAACATTATAGATGTCCTTACATTCTTTATAGGTTACAATCACTTTAGTATTCCTAGATAATTGTTGTATCACAACACTACCCTAAATTTCTATTTGAGATAACATGTAGATTATTTATGTACTCCATTATATTCATGTTAAAGAAGTAAATTCACACCTTACATACATATATATCAAAAACATGAGTTTTCTTATTAAAAATTCTTTCCTTGAGAATGCTTATGGAGTAATCATTGTAGATACCCATTTTCATCCACATATATAATATAAATCAATAAATATAAAATAAATATTTTGATATAATAAATTATATATTCATAATTATATTAACATAATAAATAAAAAGAGACATTAAAAGTATGATTAATAGAATTAACATCATATAATTTAAATAAGAGAATTAAGAATAAACTATCCTAAATTAGCAATATATGATTCTTAGATATTTCAATTTATAAATATAGTTTTATAAATTAAATCAATTATAATTAAGGAAAAAAACTTAAATCATATTCTTATTATTTACTTATTACTTTGACTATAAATCATCATCATCATTATCATCATTGTTATTAGTAGTAGTAGTAGTAGTAGTAATTAATGATTATCACTTAGTTATTAATTATATTATTATTGACTCAACATCATTACTAAGACTAGAATGTTTCATATAAATTCTTGAAATTTTGAAGTACAAAAATATATATAACTATCCCAATTAAATTAATAAATGATAATCGAACTAATTAAATCTAATCCTAATAAATTCCCAATATAAAATAATGTAATTATTCTTTAAATACAAAAAACAAAAAATGAAAAAAGGATATAAATATATGAAATTGCAAATAAATAAACTATAAAAGTACAACTAAAATATTATAATAAAGAAACTATAAAAATATGAATACAAAATACAAAAATGATATATATACAAAGATAAATATAAAGTACCTAATTAATAATAAGAATAAATGACATTAAACAAAAATACAAAAATACATAATACATAAAACTACAAAATTATAAAATATTTAATACAAAAAAACTAGAAAAAAGAGGACTATTGTGCCTATTCTGCCTATGTCCAACAGCCCAACCAAACCCTATAGAAGCCCAAGCCCTCCTTCAGCCCGACCCATCTACAAAAAAAAAATGAAGCACAATAAAAAAAATAGCGGCCATGAATAATAAATAAATAGTAATTTTACTATTCATAAAATTTACAAAAAGTGCCATCTACTAAACCTATAAATAATTGAGAAATTCAGTAGAAATAAGGCAAGACAAACTAAAAAAAATAGAGTAGAGAGATATGGGAAAGTAAAAAAAAAAAGAGAGAGAGAACAGAGGGAGAAAGAGAAAAAAGTGAGCAGAAAATAAATTAGTGCAGTAGAAAATATAGATACGAGAAAAGAAAGGAAAGTAACCACAAATACTCAGTAAACTCCGAAAAATAGTAAATTACAAAAAAAGAAGAAACTCAAAAACCCAATAAAACTCAAATCTGAAAATGGGAAGGAGAGTAAAACATAGAATAAAGCAAAGTCCATACAAATAGAACACAAAAAAAAAAAGATCTAGAAGCAAGAACATTAAGAACAAAAAAAGGTATTTCTTTTCTTTGGATGGTATTTTTATTTCTTAATAAGTCAGCATTGATTTTCTAAGTTATAAAAGAGGTCAACATTTGATCTAAGGAACATCTAATCTGGTTCTTTTATTTTATCTAGAATAATATATCCCTATATCATTAGGGGAAGTCAGTATTGATTTCTCCTAATGTTAGGAAGGTCAGTTAATGATCAAAGGGCCTCCACACACATACCATACGACCATAAATGAATTTACTTATTATTTGTATTAAATAATTATTTCACATGTGTTGTATTCATCTATTCACTGCATTTTATTTTCAGCGCATGATTACTAACGCATAAAAAAATTGAGAAGGATTGGGATTATATAAAAAATGCTAATAAGCAAAAACACATATTAACAGTCACCAAAAGCAATATTTTACCAAAACATATATAATCATAAAAGAGCAGACTACTTAGGAAAAT
>CANXYI011037124.1:0-15293 GCA_948208565.1 Hura crepitans
GTGATTGATAGTAGCTGAATGATGATTGTAAATTGGAGGACCAGAGGGTCCAATGGAGTATGTGGCTAAGGTATATTGTTTAGAAGTGCTTTTCTTGCAGGTTTAAATTTGGGCTAGGTAACAGGGCAGCCGTTATGCTGCCCGAATATCTTAAAATGTCTGGTAGTGCCTGACAGAGATATAATGAAAGTACAGACACACCTTATCAGTTCAGCGAGAATGGGTAGGGGGTGTCACACACACACACACACGCACACACACACACATACAAACACACACACACACACACACACACACACACACACACACACACACACACACACACACACATATATATATATATATATATATATATATATATATATATATATATATATATATATGTTGACAAATGGTGGTGGAATTGAAATTTTTTTTAGCTCCTTTGATATTTAATTGAAATTTCTTAACTAGGTGATTGATTAGTTAACCTATTGCCCTTTGGAATTTGGGCCCAAGATTTTTAAAGGTCCCTAATTTAAGCAAACCTTTAATTTTTGTCATTGAATGCATGATTTTTAGAGATATCTACTATTTATTTTGCATATTTTAAGGTTAAAACATAAATAGGTTAATTGGGGCCATCGATCACCACATAGTGTGATCATAGCCATCCATCCTTATAATATAAATATTTTATGTGTGTGCAAGTGCATTGTAATTATATAAGCTCATCTTCTCCCCTATTTCTTCCGAAAGTAGATGCCACCTCGCATAGTCACTCTCCTCCCTTCTTTTCTTCTTTTCTCACCCAAAATACCTTTGGAACTTTCTAATATTATATGGAAATTGATCCTTAAGATGTCTAAACTCTAATTCTGACCTTATTTTTCATGAGAAATGGATATTTTGAGGTGAAATTAGAGAATTAAATGTTTACCATTTTGAGCCCCTAAATTGAACTTAGCCCTATATCGAATCCTAATTATTTTTTAAGCAACTATAGATGCTCTAGATTACAACTATTCTTTTATTTTCAATTTGGCTGTGCACATATTTTTCTATGATTTTGTTCTAATTTGTGACCTATTATTGAAATTAGAGAATACCGAGGGGTATAAGAACTGAGGCAAAGAGAAGTTGTAAAATCGATCATAGGAATCATCTTTGTAATTGTATTCGATAAAATATATGCCTCTAATTATGATTGTGAAATTTCCATATTGATGTGCATTTAGGGTTTCATGTATTTAGGGGTTATGATAACCCTAAATTTGGTTCCTAGGGTATTTTATGAGCTAAATATGAAAGATTGAAATTAGTGATTGTAATATAGAACTTTAGGGACATATTTGGATTTTCTTAAATTGTTGTATAATAGATGGAATTTGTAATGTAATGGCCTAGAATAAATGATCATAACTTATAATGAGAATGTGCATTGATGTTGATACACAAGGATATATGTGTACGGCACAAGATATGCATATTTGTGTGATAACATATTTAATGTGTAATGTCAGAGTGTATGTATACATTAGTGATAATGAATAAGGGTATAATAATGTTAATGAATAACAAGTGAATGGTAAATAATGGTGGTAATGTACACAATGGAATTGGTAACATGAGCATACTAATATGGAATGACAACTGGGAATGATAATATGAATAATGAGACTCGTAATATATGTTATGTAATGGATGTTGACAAGACATTGAAAAGTGAACAAGGTTTTAACTATCATAAGGTAAATGGTAAATAATAAAGTGAGTAATAGAATTGCTCATATACATTAGAAAACCTACTAAAGAGGTTGACCAGTCAACTAGGGGATGTAGCAGCTGCTAAGACACTTTAATGTCTTTGATACTAATGATTTGGATACATGATTATACTTGATTATATTACATGTGACTACAACCGTAGGGACGTCTGACAAAACCACTACACATATACTTATGTGACTGTAGTCACCTAAAGGTTTAGTAAGACCACTACACATTTACATTTTGCCCGTACTAATCTTTTATATATGATTTGATTATTTCATATAGGTGTAACCACGGGAAGGTCTTATAGAACCATCACACATAATTTTAAGCGGGTGCAGTCATTGGGAGGTTTAGTAAGACCACAACACATCATCGTTGGTGCAATAGCATAGAGGTCCAAAAGGTGGACCACTACATAACATGATCCCAATATCCAATATTTAGATATGTGTCTTCTAGATATAGGCTAAAAACATAAGTGGCGTGAATGCAAAACGAAGCCATAAGATATATAAACAAACTGTTATAAGCAACAACAAAGTAAATAGCATAAGACTTAGCCTTGATATCATAATTAAATTGGATTAATGAACAAATAATTAAATAAAGATATCTAGACATGTAAGAATGAGTTGAACATGCATAAGCTTATAAACGTACATAATTAACAATAAGATAACAACTTAAATTGGTTAGCTAGTAATGACATAAGTAAGGAAAAAAAATATAAAGGTAAAGTGACATGTTTATGATTCAAATGCATTTGTGTCATAAATGCATGTATTGATATGTGCATATTTTATTGAATACACCACTAAGCATTATGCTTAATGCACATTTTTTCTTGATGCGTAGGTTATAGATAGATCTAGTTCAACATCAGCCTTAAGACAACAGTATAGCTCGAACAACTTCTAGTTAGTATAGTTTTATACACCTTTTATATAATGTAAATATAGTTAGTGGCACTTATATGTACATATTTAGGCTGGGTCTCTAGTATAATGATTTATATGTATATAGCTTAGCAAAACACTTATTCATGTAAACTTAATCAACAAATGTATGATGCATGGTTGTTATAGTGTGACATTGAGATTATAATACTTGTGTGACTGAGATGAGATTGATGATGCTTTATATTTATGGATGATGTTGAAGGGTTAGAAGGGCCTAAACAATTGAGTTGAGTTTGTGACTATCATAAAAGTTTTATTTTCACAAGTTTATTTAGAGACATGTCACCTAGCAGCCATTATGTTGCTGGAATTTCGTCAAAATGTAATAGTAAGGTCTTTATCACTTACATTCATAATACTTGTTTTAAAGCTACACGTGGGCCCTAAATTCTCATGATGTAAGCATACAATAAGGCAATAAGAAAATAAGAGTATAATTGGTTAACATGCCATCTTGTTTTTGAACTAGCAATGGTTTGTGTAAGAGGAGTCACAATGTGCCACAACTCTAAAATTTCTACTGCAATATTTGATTATCGATTTAGTCTTTTTAATTACATTTACTTTAACTTAATTAACTATTTTCAAGTCCATCATATGCTTTTATTTCCACATATTTCTAGTCATATGTAAATTTTATTCCTTATCATATACGCATATTTCATTATTCTTTTAATTAGGTAATTAAATCCTTACTCATGGTAATGTACACATATATTTTCTATGTCTCACATTTTACTTTATTTGGTTAAATATATACCATTACTTATATGTATTTTTATGAGCTTTATGTAGAATTTAGATAATTACTCCATTATCATATAACTTCATATACAAATCTATTTCTTTATAATAGTTATTGAATTAATTCGTCAAACTCTAAGTCACTTATTTAAGAAATAAATATTCCTTTCTATTATGTTTATATGTTCTCTACCATAATAATATCATCTATTTACATCAATACATTCGAGTTCTCCATTATCCATATCTCTCTCTACCCACTTTAGAATTCGGCCAATGAAGGAAAAAAACTTATTTTCACTCTATTTTCAATTCTGTTAATCATTCTTTAGATCTTACCATTTTATATGCCATTTCTCTTTCAATTTCCTTCCTATATACCACTCAGCCTTACGAAAGCACACACATCTAACTTCTTGTTTACCTTTTTCCATATCTCTAATACCTTATTTAGACCACAATTATATGTTTATTCCATAAATTTTACATCACTATTCATAACATAAAATTCCCCAATTTACATATACATATGCATACACGTATCAAGTATAAGAATACACATACTTGTTTAGCTTACATCCACTTAATCTTTATCTTCACTTCCTCAATTTCATCATATTATCATCCATCCATTAATCCTTCATCTTTTATAACCATATTTCCTCACATAATTCCCACTAAAATAAAATTAAGAACATATATCTTTAATTACTTATTCAAAGGTAAATTAACATATTCTAAATAACATATAAAATTAGTGAGATAAAAGGGATGTGTTAGTTACTTGTAATTAGGTTTTAAAACCCATTTTCGATTCTCCCTTTCCTTTAAATTCTTTCTTTTTTCATGCATCTTAGAGAGGCTAATGTAATAAAGTGGGAAGAGCTTTCTTTCCATAATTGTATTTAATGATTACTTGGTAACATGGGATGAAGAAATTTGTGGGACAAGAGTAGAGGAGAATTTGGCCATGGTAAGGGTAAAAGAGAAGATGTTGGTTAAAATTTGTCTAAATGAATATTTTATATTATTTTAATTATTTATACTAAGCTTCAATGGCTAGGATTAAATGAAACCAACACATGTAAGGCCATGATTTAGTCCAACTATCCCTTTTCTTTTCATATTTATTTAATTCATTTACTCATGGATGGCCAAGATCTTCCATGTTACTATTACATCCAAGAGTCACAATGCTCCCCACACGAAAATCCTATCATGCTTATCGCATTAATATTCATTCCTTCAATTTATTTTTTTAATTTTTTTACTAATAGCTCCCTTTTCATAAAAATTTAGGTCACATGATTTTCATGTTCCTCAAATTATTTAGTATTTGGATAGGCTAGTTTTAAATTTTTTTGAGCATATATTTCTGAAGTTTTGGTTCAACTCTGAATGATTTACTATTCACCGTTGATTGTAATTCTAGATTTCATTTTCAATTTTAACCCCTTATATGACCTTAAATACTTCTCAAATTATACCATAATTCATCTTATAATTTATACTATCCTTCAATTGGTTTAACTTCACTTGAGCTTAGGAAGTACTATTTATGGCTCGATGCTAATATTCACTGAGACCATCTCTTAAACCTTATTCATTTTCACATTTCAATGTTCCTCACCTATCATTTAAATATTCTTCACCTATATACACATGTTCCACACATCTCTTGGCCACAAATTACATGTTTTCAAATTTGCCCTAACCTTTCTCTTATATTTCCCATTTTGCCATTCGGTCATTTTTTGCTCTATTATTCACATCAATTGATTCTATTCAATCCATTTGTCCATTTCATTTCCTTCCTTTTCATCTAATTTCTATTCTATCCTTAAGAGAAATCAACTCAAAAGTCAAGGTGTGACAAATTCACAATTAGGATGCATAAAATACTTTATTTTGGGGGTTTAAATGCTCAATTAAGGGTTTAAAGGGAGGAAAAGCAAGAAAAATGGTAGAGGAAATCCAAAATGCCACTGAGTTTGGAAGGCTAAAAGTAAAAGAAGACACTACTTTCTTTTAACCTTTTTAGCCTCCTTTTACCCCTTATATAGTCCATAAAATCAATAGTTAGGGGATTCATCTCACTTAAAATCCAATGGCTCCTAAAATCCCAATCCATTTTTCATTCTATTTAAAATTTGTTCCTTCCATTTAAAACCTTAATTAATATCTTTTAGGGTCCCATGAAATTACTTAATAATACTCGAATGGCCCAAATAAACCATACTCAAAAACTAAGAAAAATCGAATTAAACTAATACTTTAAACTTTACTTGATTTTTAAAAAATACTTCTTGATATAAAAAAAATTCCAATTTTAATCCCAATGGACTATTTGGAGTATTTTATTATCAAGTTGTGACATTCCAAGTCAATTTAATCAAAAACATAATATTTTACAATTTAACTTCAGCTAAGTTACTATTTATAAAACACTTTCATAAAAACTTTGCTTCTATTTTAACCATTTTAATGACTTTGTTTCAATTTCAAATTTGCCTAAAATTATGCTATAAATAATAATTGCATTCAGTTTCATTAATATAACTTAGGTATCAAGAAACACTATTCATATTTCGAAAAGTATTACTCATAACCCTAGGATTCTTAAGCATTACACTTTTACTTACCATATTACTTTCAAGAAGCCAAGTTAGGCATATAGCCTCTCAATTATAACATAAACAAATTTCATTACTTGTTCAGACATATGTTCACCACACACATGCAAATTTCATTACTCCACATTAAGTTAATTACACTTTTACATTTAAGGGTTATGTATCATACCATTCAGTTAGCACACATTATAACACCCTTACCTGTTCCAAAAGGGAACCTAATAAGAGATGTTAGAAAACATACAAAACACTTATATCAGAGCATACTAATTAAAAATTGAAAACATATATATCTATGAAGAAAGTGAGCCACACAATTTCAATCTTATTTATGAAAACATTTTGTTAATATATAACACATTTCAATTCCATTATACATCTTAAATATATGGGTTCCCATGCAAAATATCTAATAGTATGATGACTATTTTGACACCACTCAAAACTATAGACCTATGAGAGAAACACTTCTAAAACATTTTCCACATAAATCACACAATTATCCAAAACTAATAACTTGAACATAACTATCACATATATGAAAACAATATAAACTTAGTAATCTTTTATCCAACAACTTAATCGAGGACTCTCATCCTAAAGTATAGCAACATCTAATAACCATGTTCACTCTCCTCAATATATCTTCACCATACCATTAGGGAATCACCTCTATTATTCTCTTATCATAAGTGTACCTTAACATATATGTTAAGAATGTAATGTTAAGGAAATACACTTTCATTACTTTACTTCATTAAATTATAGTTATCCATGTATGAGTGATAAAAGAAAAAAAAACTTATATAAATATTATGCTTATGCCACAACAAACTTTTAGATCTATATGCATTCTAAGCATGAGAGGTATGAGCCTTAGAATGCTTAAGCTCTCTGTCAACATGTGCCAAGGATATCTTTGATGCGTTGCAAAATAAAACTTGTCAATATGGCTTATGAGATTTCCATTCTCTCTTTCTCTCTTAGTAGAACTTAGACCTGTATAGAAGTAGAACTACACTGCGGATATAATTGCTCAATAAAAGCCTTATAACATAGAAATCCCTTTTTTATGTGGTTAATTAAGTTATACGAATCCAAACACAATTAAAACTTCATATCAACAAGTATCATCACCACAATGAATATAGTTTACTTTATACACATCTCATACAAATATATACTTATATCATAGTATATCATAACTTGGTGCAACATAGTAAATATGTATATAATAATACATACAATTCAAAAATCATTGACAAGGTCTTACTTTTAGCAAATAAACATGTATGTTACTATTAGCAACACATAAGTCATAAATAATGCATCTCATCTTATATTAATATAAAAAAGGAAATTCATATGCAAACTTTGCGTGATGCCTTTTATTCATAACATATATCCATCTTATTACAAAATTTTGCCTAATAATGAAAATGTGGCTAAATAATTGGGGTAGTGTGCAACCCTCTCTTTCAAGTGAAGTCTATATGGTACCCGAAGGTATAGAAATGTGGTGCCTACACTAATTATTAGTGCCAAAGTATAAAGATAGTTGAAGCAAAAATAAGTCATAGATATTGCTAATGCCCTTATTTGGAATGCCAAAATATAATACAGGCCATTATCAATCCTAATTAGAAATGGGTTCCAGAAATTACACATAAAATTACTTCATCATCTAAATGCACTAATGTTATAGAATAAACATATCAAGTTTACATTCAATTTACATATCTTGTGACAACTAGCCACATAAACCATATTACTCATCATCTCATACCATTACCACATGCATATACATATCATATACACATACATAACATCTTATGTTCTCAAATTAACATATAAGCTTCTTTACTCATCATTTCATTTTCTTACCATTTACATTTCATATGTACCCATACTTAACATATCATGTTTTAACTTAATATACTCTTAATTCTACTTATTTACATTTGTCACAGGCATTTCTCCATAACAATCTCTTTTCAAAGAAATTCTATTTCTTTTATATAGGTGATATGCTTGCATATCTATATCTCATAACCATTTATCATCTTATTCATTTCCATAGCATCATATACTTGGTCAAACATATAAACTTTAGAATTATACTTGCATCAACAAATAATTTGAGCTTTAAGAAAATAAAATGAATTAAATTTGCTCAGCATGCTTTTGATCTCCTTCATACCATTTAGCCATAATTCTGATGTGTATATCAAACACACCTTATACATTAATCTATCTATTTGTCTTACATAAAGGCATTTTATAACATCATACATAAATCTCATAACCAAAGAAAAAAAATAAGTCTTCTATTATGTGCCTTTCAGCTCCCATAAAAAAACTCATATAACATTTTTTAACTTTCTCATCTCACACTTTTGAATGGACTCATTCAACCGATCAAATATTTTTACATATGATTGATAAAAAAAATACCAAAGTCCTCTAATACTCTCAGTTGACACCATTCGGCTATTTTATAAATAAGCCTAAAGTTTCATCTCATTTATATCTTAGTTGAATCCAAATCATATTTCACACCTTAAGCTTTATTCCAATTATATAATAAAATTAAGGAAAATTACAAACAATTACCACTTAAAAATCTTAATGATATAATTTAGGTATAAGAAGATTAAGTTTTTTCCCTTTCACTTTCTTAGCTTTAGTTATCTCTTATTTCCTTAAGACTCATTTCCATATTTTACCATATTCAAATACCATGTCATTCTATGTATGTTCATCCCTATTAGAATTTATAGGATCATAGCATTAAAAAAAGTTATCACACTATAACCATTAATAAAGGGTGTGTGTGTGTGTGTATACACATACATACATACATATACATACACACACACACACGCACACACAAACATACACACACAATCATTCTCAATAATTATAAAGTCACATACCTATATACTATTAGTTTCACACAAGGTATTCATCTTCACATATATCTTATTAAAGAATTTTATTACAATTGGACATGTAATGTACTTATACATAACTCATAATCATAACCTACCTAAACATACTTTAAGCATTACAAAAACAAAATAAAATGAATGTTTTATATACCCTTGATTTCTTCTATGCCATTTAGCTATACATATAAATACATAAGTTAAATAAAAACATATGCATAAATATAATTATTTTGCCACTTAAAAGTATTTTATGTCAGTATACCACAAAATTCATAATTTTAACATAAATATTCTCCTATATGCCTTTTAGCTACTACACTATTCCCTTATTACAATACCATTTTCCACTTCTTAGTTCAAATTGTAATCTAATCCATTGATTTACCTTTGTTCCAAGCATCAAAATAAAAATCATAGCAAAAAGTTCCAATATACCCTTTTTCCTAAAATTCAGCCAAAACAAAGTTACATCATAACAAACTTTAATCTAACAATTTAAACTAATCCTTATTTACAACACTCTAATCCAGTTACCATAACAAAAATTTATAACTAAGGCTTCTAAGTTCATTATCATGTTCTAAATTTGTAAGCATTGAAAATAATAAGTCAAGATTAGAAGACCCCTACCTTAATAGCTTCTAAAAATAAGCTATTCTCCTTTTCATCCATTGAAACAATTCTAGATAGCAAAAAAAGGGATTTTTTTTATACTTCATTAATGTATTTCAACCTCTAAGATGAAACATTTTTTATACTAAACTTTATTTTCAAAATTCGACTTGAAATCTTATAAAAAATGATATCCATGTCTATGCATACCTAAAACCAAAGTAATGATAAAAAAGGAGGAAAACCACTTTACCTCTTTTCAAAATTGTAACACCCCCTACACAATAGTTTATTTAGACTAGATAAGAAATGTCACCTTCTCGTAGGTCACCCATCTCGATATTGCTCTCACCTAGTCCTTATTTTACTAATAAAGAAGCGACAATCTTCTCAATATTTTCATGATATTTTAATGTCTAATTTGATTTGAACCCCTTTTGGTTTACTTTTTTACAATATTAGGGTTTTCAAACACTTTTCAAGTTAGGCTGTTTTAAGAAAAATTCAGCAGCATAGCAGTTGTCTGGGTGAAAAACCAAAAAATTTAAGCTGTAAAAGACACTTCTATAATCATTTTCAAGTATTACTAAATCTTTTGGACCTTTATGGTCCTCTAAACATCATCCAATAGTCAATTTCACAAGCATATAACTCAGTCATCAGATCATCAAGTGACAAACACACACATATATATATCATGCATTTCACAAAAATAACATCATAACATGTCTTATAAATTACGAACTAGCATATAATTGTTTTACACAACTGGGCCCTATCTCTTTATACATGAGTGCCCCTATCAATAACTAACACAAAAGTATCATAATATATACCCAAGGAAGGCTGTCTGCTACACTATCTACTGAGGTTGGACTATAATCTACTATCTTCTACCTACGAATCAGAAAACATAGACATATTAAATATGCACTCAATGGTGAATTTAATGTAATATTGACTATATCATACACATATGTAGCATAAATTATGCAAATCTTATGGTCATACATGTTCAACTTATTTATAATTCCTATTATAACTTTTTATATTTATAGCCTTAGATAGTCACATAAAACATAATGTGCATTTTATTGTGTGCCATAATGCATTTTGATTCAAATCATTAGATTTATATTCTCTTATTATTACTCATTCCAATTAAGACATATATCTATGATCATAATATTATATTTATTTGTTCTTATTTATTTCTTAAGCCTATATTCAAGAGAGAATACTTTAAAACACTAAATAATGAGATCCATATCTATACAGTGCCCAAAATTATAGGCCTCAGTAGTTGCACCTACTTAGAGCTACCAAATAGAAGGGATCAATTCACTAGAACCTCCTAAGAAAAGAGTGATAGGGACCGGTCCTACTAGACCTCCTAATAAGATGGATAGTGGGGATCAGTCTCGAGGGGCCTTCTAATGTCCCAAATCTCAACATTATTGGATAATAGGGATCAGCCCATAAAGACCACCTAATATCCAAAATAATGTGCGTAGTAAGAATTTACCCATATGGACCTACCAATACCCCAAGTATTGTAGAGTTCACATCTAAAACCTCGACAACTACACCTACCATACTATACAATCGGGTAATGATCTATATAGACCAAAGCCTTGTCACACCCTTACTTAATTTCCTTAGAAACCCAAAAAGAGAGTAAACTTCCCCTAAGGTCACCAATCCTTATATTTCCCTAAGGGTCATTCATTCAAATTCTATTAATTTATTCTATTTTTATATTTACATCTAAAATCATCATTTTTTTTCTTTAATTTCATAACAGTCATATTATTTTGACCTTACATATATCTTTTATGGAACTCTTGATGAAAGAAGTCCCATGTCACATCTTCATTTACTTTTCTTTTCTTTACTTTCTCCCACCAATAATGTGCATTAGATGGTAGCAAATAAATAGCACACTTTATATTCTCCACTGGTGTACAATCTAGTTGTTCTAGTATTCTAACTATCTTTTACAACCATAACTCTGCCTTCCTAGCATCATTTGATGTAGTGCCCTTAAACTCTATGGCCCCCATTTTCTTTAGTCTCTCCATATATGTCTTTTGGAGAGCCACAGGTGGTGGTATTAGAGCTAGTGATGGTAAAGGTGGCTGAGCAACTACTGTTGTTATCTGTCTTAATAAATCTACTATTTATTGTAGCATAATATATGGCATCTATCCTTTTACCTATGCTAGCTGAGCAGTATCACTTAATATAGGTGTATCGGCACTAGTTTCTGCCTCTTGAACAGTTGTAGGAGCAAAGCTCGTTGCCTTCTCCCCTAATTTAGTAAAGTCAATTTACTCATTGTATCTATAAAAGCAAATAGTGTAAGCCTCTGAAATCATAACTAACATGGGGTACAGACTCTCTAGAAATGTGTACTCATGCATTACCTGCCTATAAACGCCTAAACCTAGGCTCTAATATCAAAAACTATCACACCCTTATCCGATTTCCCTAAAAACTTGATAAGAGAGTGAACTTCCCCTAAGGTTACCCATCCTTATATTTCCCTAAGGGTTATTCGTTTAACTTTTATTATTTTATTCTATTTTTATATTTATGTCTAAAATTATTTCGTCATTACTTTTTTTTTAATTTCATAATAGTCATATTACACTATGAAAAACATTTATTTCATCAGTAATTGTTGTTATAGAGAATCGAATAGTATAATAGTTGTCTGGGTTAGAAAACAAAAATTTTCCTATCATAAAAATGTACTTCAATATATTCAGTCATCAAAACTCCACTCCTAGACCCTTATCGTCCTCTATCTGCATCATTCATCATAATCACGTGCATAATCATAATATATAAAATCAGCACTCAATCATAGGGTCTTAGACTTGTCATCATAAAAAAATAGAGAATATAACAACAGTTATTTCTCTTACATTCATACATTTTGATTTCATTTCATCATATTTCATCCACTCTTCATTACTTATTTACAATTATCTGCATATTCCCAAAACCCCACTATTGTTATTCACATGAGTACACATCCAAAATTTATATACAATTATCATTGTTTTGTACCCCCAAAGACTCGTACTACAGCTACTAAGGCTTTAACTTCTCATATTTTTTCCTATCTCTAACCTACGTATTTATAATGACTCGAAAATCCCAACTCTCATGAATAGTACTTCTCCGAATGAATTAAGTTCCTTAAAACCTAAGTTGCATTAAGTAGTTCATCAAGGAGTATTAATTATGAGAGAATTTTGGGTAAAGTTTGAAGTCAATTTGATGTTGTTTGGATGGCAAAAAAATGATAAACAAGTTTTGCAATAGTCGTGTAAATAATGCCATAGGCAAAGTTGAATTGTAAAATAAATAAAAAGTTGCTCAAAATAATTCAAGAATTATACAACCTAATACTTAAATATTCTGACGAGTCTATTGGTATTGGAATTAGAATTTTTAGATATCAAGAAGTAATTCTTTAGAATTTTTAATTGAGTAATTATGTATATTTTCCTAGTTCCCTTCGTTTTCTGAACTTGAGATTTTAGTGATCTATAGAACCTTTGTTTAACTAATTTTTGGAGGTGTTAATTGTTTAATTCAGATTCCCAAGAGGGGTGGAAATAAACTTGAAAGGAAGGAAAAATTAAATAACTCAAAAACCATAAATACCTAAATTATTTCTTTTCTTTCTCATTTTTCCTTTCTTTCTTTTCTTTCTTTTTTCTCTCCTTTTGGCTAGCGCTAATACTAGCCCCCTCTCCTCTTTTTTTCTTCTTCATTTGACACCACACACCATTAAAAATTGTAATAGATGGAAAGCTCATGTCGAGAGCTTTCTATAGACACCAAAATCACCCATTTTTGTAGAGCGATTTGAGAGAAATTGCATAAAGAAACCCGAGGTGAATAGTTACCATTTTTCATTCTAGTAAGAATTTTGAGTTCCAACATTTTTCCCATGTTTGTTACATGCCTATGAGTCATTTAATGTCCTCATTTTGAATTTTCAAAGGCCATGTGGTTTTATATGATTTTTGCTAAATCTTAATCATTTGAACTCATAGGTGAAATGTCAATCCGTGATTCCCAGGGCAAAGGAAAGGCATGAGACGGTTTTAGGCATACCACATAATGTCATTAAGTATGTTTAATCATGTTAATATGTCATAAATGAATGAATAAATGATTATGTGCAAATTTGACATAATATGTAATATTTCCCTTTGATACATTTAATAGAATTTAATGCAATAAAAATGGTTGGGACATTAAATTATTATAGTGTATGTTAATTATGAGTAAATGCATGCTATGTGTATGCATATGTGGAGGCCAAATGGCTTTGAGAAGGTTTATGTGCATATATGTGTGTTTATGTTATATGTAAGGCATCATGGGTACATACATGGTTTATGGTATACTAATTGCATAACTAATGTTGTGTGGAGATTCATGTGCATGTGTAGGACTTTATGGGTGGCTGAATGCCACTTGGACATGTGAAATGCTATGTTCACATGATATATGCTATATATAACACAATATCGATAAAATGCCATTTTTGGTGTGTTGCGACCATACCATAAATAAGATGGATAAATGCCTAACCTACATTATATATGCATTGTAATATATATATATGAATGCTATAAATGGTGATTAGATGTAACTTATAAGGGTCATGCTTATATGTGATTCTTGGTAGTCATATAATTCACGTATAATATGCTAAGTGGCTAAATCATGTTATATTGAGAAGTAAAGTGCATGGACACATTTTATGATCTAAATGCATGATTATAAAGTGTGAAGATATGATATAACATGTGCTTTAGCCTTGTTATATAGTTAAGCCGTGCAATGCCCATAGGGAGTCTTGATAAGTGGTTTTGCCTAAAATGTGGCCATGTGCTTAAACTATCCATACGTACAACCCAAGCTATATACTCAGGTGTGTAATGGTTGATTATACTTAAGTATGGCATGAATGTGATGATAATGTGTATGTTAGTGTGTATGGGTATACATAAATAAAAATAAAATGTTTATGTGTTTATTTATATATATATATAAGTCTAAGTTGGCTACATAACTGGTTTTCATGATATATAACTCAGATGTGAGATAAAGGCCTTACTATATGCTATTAGCCTATGTGATATGTGTTTATAGTAATAAGTATGAACCCTTGATGCATATGTCAATATAATCAATAATTATGATCTTTGTTAATAATGACTAAAATGGCGAAACATGATTAGTTTAATTATGCCTATATCATTAGACAAACTAGTATGGATAGGTTTATCGATCAACTAGGATATTACTAGCTATTAATACACCTTCGAGATGAGACCTATAGGTCACCTTGTTATACTGATGAGCACTAGCCTTCGGGCATAATACTGTGATCCTTCGGACATGATACCGTGAGCCTTTGGGTATGATACCATTAGCCTTTGAGTATAATACCGTGAGCCTTCAGGCATGATACCGTGAGCCATCTAGCATGATACTATGAGCCTTCGGGTATGATAGCATGTATCCACTATTTAGCCTTGGATAGTTATCTTGATAGTATGGGCATTAATTAAACTAATAAATATCATGGTTAATAATGAAGTAAAATA
>CANXYI011037187.1:0-10387 GCA_948208565.1 Hura crepitans
TATGCTTATGTTGTTTTTATAGCTTAAGAGATTGATGCTAGCATAATGCATGAAGCAATATCCATGTCCTCTACATGCCTCAGATATACTTGTTGCACATTGACAAAAGCATTATCAGTTGGGATGGTGGGTATTGGCTTCTCACTTATATAAGCCAACTTTTCACTTCTTAAAACAATTTTGAGGTTTCTAAGCCAATTTATATAATTAAAACTAGTAAGCTTATTGGCTTTAAGTATGGATTGCAAGTTTACATTTGAAGACATTATGGTAGTGATGCTGCATGTGAAAATGAAAGCATGTTATAGTATGATCAAGTATATGTATGCAACAATTCTAAAGTTTTTAAAAATCACGCATTACTCCCACTATTTTATTATGAACAAATAACCTTAATTATTTGATATGGGAAGCTTGTTGGAAGTTTTTCTAGCAAGTTAGTATCCATCTTTGTTAAGGTTAAAGCCTTGGGTATGCTTAACAAGCCCAACCCATAACTCAAATGGTAGGTATCACATGCCAATTGTATCGTATGCAATTATTGATCATTAGGTCACTAACACTTGGTACATATATATCATACACATATTTCCCAAATCTTGCCTCATGACCATTAGCCTTGACTATGCTCAACTAACTAAATGATCAAGTTAAGATGGACCTATTAATATGAATTAAACATATCTAATGTAGTATGGGCTTGAGTATGCTTAATAACTCAATATTAAAGAGAACTCTAGTTTAACCCATATTAACATAAGGCTTACAAGTCTTAATATTACTGAGGGACTACTTCTATTTTAGTCTCATCAATCATGGTAGGTGCATACTTTGACATGCTTATGCATATTTAATCATATTAAATCATGCATTTAATTATTTAATCACATTGAATATATATGGTCTATTTATGGAATTTTACTACATTAATTTTTTGAGCTGAGGAAACCAATTTGGGCTTGACCCTAGGTAGTATGCATTAGTTACATACCTAAAAAGAAATAAAAGAATAATTCTAACTATTTTTTCTTGGACCTCTTTGGTAGGCCTTCTTCTCCATTTTCTCCTTGCATTTCTTCTTCTTGTTCTAACTCTATGTAATCTAATTACATTTTATATAATATAGAATACCTCATATTACATGTGACAGGAGTTAGAAGATAAGAGAAGTACAAATAAAAATAAGAGAAAAGGTTAGGACATGCAGGCCCAATTTAACTAATGAAAAAAATTCATGTAATGTAGATCAATCACATTGGTCTTTAGTCCTTAACTAGTTATCATGCCAAACATACACCTTTAATATACATATCTAATGCATTATATGCATTAAACCTTAAAAATTTTGATTATGGTTGATTGCTAGAACTATAACACTTATAAAACTAGTTTTAGTTTGTCACTATACACCAATCAAATTTCTTACCTTTTATATAAAGGATTAATCAAATTAATCATATAATTTAATTATTTAATCCCATTAAAAATTAAATTACATCTCTCTATTTGATTCAATTAAAAACTCATTAGAATTGAAGCAATCAAATTACTTAAGGCAAAAATCACACAAAAACTTTATGCGTGTAAGAGGATATATGAATAAGCTTTTGTTAATTATCCCAATCTTTATTTGATAACTCTTATCCAAATTAGACCAAAATAATTCCTATTCCTTTTAATTAATTTAAAATCTTAATCACATTATAAAAAATAAATCGACTTAGGATTAGAATCAATTTTTTACTAGAAATGTCAATTTCATGTATAAATTCGTCTAACATTGTCATCATCACCAAAAATTCAAAATTTGATTAATCAAGTCAATAATTGATTTAATTCAATTATCTTAATGATGATATATGACATATATTTTTAGAAATAAAAAATCAATCATATTGAAAATTATTTTAATTAAAAATTTCCAAACAGTAGATCACAAGAATCGAATTCAAAGTAACTCGCAAGACCATTAGCAACTCGGACTGTAGAATTGATCCAAACCACTTTGGATCAATTCTAGTAGCCATTGGCACATTTTTTAATTAATAATGATCAATTTAATTAGAAAATTTACCCCGTTAAGTCTTGAAACCCATGGCAAATAGAACGGATAAAATTGAGCACTATCTAATTCAAAACGTCACAATCTTGATAGTCAAGCAAGTTTATGAATCCCATTCATGTGCAAATAATTTTTAACACTTAGAAACTTTTAAATAACATCATAAACATCACTCATGATATATTAGTTCTAGAAATGTTAGGAATCAACTGAATCAATGAACATAACATTTATGAACCAATTTATTTGGTTCCACTCTATAACTGAATAGTTTGATTCAACTTTTTCTAACTTGCTCAATTCTAATTTCATGTACACATGATCAGAATTAAAATCATATTTTAACTCTTCATATATTAGGTTAAATTACCTAAAAGAAATTTATCCAATGAAGTGCATAAGAATTAAAGCTGAACACCCTCCCTACCTATGTGCATAGGAGGATTTTCCTCTTTTTTGATTAGTTATTAATGTATAGAATACCAATTTTTTTTATTTAATTCATTCCAAATTCATGTTTAAACATATTAACAACAAAAAATAAAAAAACACAAGCCACTATTGAGCCTTTCGGGAACCTGGCTTTGATACCATTATTGTTTTTCTCGAGTCATGCATAATGAAAATTTAATTTTTTAAAGAAAATCTAATGAACGAATTTAAAAGATTTAAAATGCATTATTAATCGATAAACTAGCAGTGATTAGAACACTTACCATTAATAACTTTGACCAAATTCCTTTTTCCTTTTACTTCTCTCATCGAGTTGTCACAAACAATATTGATCCACCCTAGGAATACCTCTATGGTAATCCACACAAGAAGTAGAAGGAGAAGGGCAACACAAATTGTTAGATGCTAGTAAATAATTCACGCAAATAGGAGAAGAAGAAGAGAGTTCTTATAGTGTAAATGACTATTTTATGTATATAGATAAGCCTATGCATGTAGAGGCTGATGCATTGTTTAATCCAAAAATAACCTATTTAGGTCAAATTTTAACTTTTAAAAATTGACCCAAATCAACCCTCTTGAAGCCTATAAAATAGGCTCCTAGAGGCCTTAGGCACATAAGCTTGGAAGAGGGCTTATGCGTATTTTACACATAGCTTACATGGGCTAATCTTAAGTGGCTTAATAAGGCCCTATATTTGATTAGCATATGGTCTGATTCAAGGCCTTTTTAACCCTTTAGAATTCCATAAAGATTATACCTTAGAATTACCACCAATTGAGCTTAAGATGGCCAAATTTCTAGAAACTCTAATTTCTAGATTATTATACTACAATTGGGTTCCAAGCCTAATTATTTGTTCCTTCTTCTTAGTCCATCTTCTAATGATATCTCATATCACTAAACCATATACTATTTGAATCTTCTTACACTTCTTTCTATATATGACCCTATGTGTTTTTGAGGCAACTTGGCAGTATATAGTGAATTAGAGTCTTAGTCAAATTGGGACTCTAAAGACTCAATCTTTTTGAATTAATATTAATTATTCAATTAATATATCACTTATGCATAAGTCAAGAGAGGCATCTAGTTATGTATCATGACTAACCAAGTGTTAAAATGTCAAGTGGTTTGACTTAACCCTTCCATATATAGTTACGATGCAATGAACTCCTTTCATCATCTTTTATCTCGTCCAAGTTTGAGAATGGACTTGTGTCAACTCAATGCTCAACTAAGTATGTCTAATTAAGCCTTGGACATGTTAAACCTGATATTTTTATCTTTATTCCAAAAAATGCCTTTGTGAATCTTATTCACGCTCGGCATTTTACTTTGGCCAAAGATTCCTAAATAAAGATTACTCATCAAAACAGTGAGATAAACTCCTCACTATAATTTGGGGTGGTGAATCCTTTGTTGATCTCTACCCTATCTTCAAGCATTTCATGATATACCTAAGCACCTTGCTATGTGTACTTCTTATTCGAAGTAAAAGCTTTAGAGTTAATGTATATCCCTCTATGCCTAAGATAGTTAGTGATCTCAAGTTTGGATACTTACACCACTAATATGATGAGATACTTTCACTAACATAGATTAAGTATCCATGTGAAGAACTTATTATGGGTTTCCAATGAACTTGTTTCCTAAGTAAGCATCCACATGGTAACTTTAAGTAACTTTATGCTTATAGCTTATGAGAACTATTGCTCAACCAAGTGAAGAACTATGAAAACGTGCTAGTCTATCTGCATTAAAAATGTCCCATTTTGTTAATACCATAACCAGAGATAATTTTGGTATTATCACATTTGGGTGCAATAAGAATCTCACATCATGAACACTTCATAATTTCTTATACACTTTGATTATATACTAGGGACTTTATAACGTGATTTGGTTTAAGACATTATAAACATTTATAAATAATACATAAAAGTACCATGATATAAAGAAAATGCCTTTTATTAGTTTACAAGGTTTAAATATACTTGAACACAATCCCCATTACATTAGCTCTAGGGTATACAACTATTATAAAATAGGAGTGAATAGTACCTCACTATTAAATAGGTATGTAATTTACATTTTTAATATTTTTATAGGGTGATTAAGGTCCAAAATTAAATATTATTATGCTAATTTGAAAAATTGCATTAATTTTGATTTATCAAAATTTTTATTTGGTTACATATATGTATGAAAATAGAAAGAGAAAGAATTAATAAAGGAAATGACATATTCGATGCATAAAAGGGAGATCGAATAAAGAATTGAAGAAGAAAAGTAACTTTTCTAAGTGTATTCTTAAGAATTTTAAGTTTAAATGCATATTAGTGTTATGTAAGTTATGATTATGTTGCAAATCACATAAATTGATTAATTTTTTAATGTTAATAATTGAATTGGGTATAAATGAGATTGAAACTTTAAAGTAATAAATGAAATAAGTACATTGAGGACCAATTAAAGGTAGGACTAAAATATTTGTAATATATGTCTAATGTTAAAAGTTGATTTATTAGATAATAGGTGTTAGAAACATATTGGAATTTAAAAATTAAAATTTATGGTTTGAACAAAGAAAGGAATATAAGAATTTGTTTAATACAACCATTAAGCAATCTGGCCAAAATTAGTATAAGGCATAACTTGGGTTTCTTATTAAATTATTAAAATTAGTGTATCTAATTTTTGTTTTAAGTAAAAAATTCATTAGGTGTATAATTAAAGATTAAGAAAATTTTAAGTTAGGATTAAATACTATGGCTTAATTATAATAATTAAATAAGTATTAAAGATAATTAATATTCTTATGAGAAATTAATATACTAGTTGATATATATGTGTAGTAATAAGTTAGAGTTAAGTATTGAATTTGAGTATGTTAATATGAAAAAGGCTATACTAAATTTTAGTGGTTGTCAAAAATCATTGAATTCATTTCTTGGTAACTATATTTAATGAATTATATTATAAAACATGACATTGAAATGTAAGTGAATATGTGTGGTGCTATGAAGAATCGTAAGAAACTTGATGTAAATATTATGAAAAAATTAAATGTAATCTATGATTAAAATTATAAATATAATTTAAATACTCATATGAATGTAGACAAGTAGTGTCTGGATAGGTTGGTTAGTTGACTAGGGATCTCATTAGCAATGGCTCATGGGCTTCAAGCTTAGTTTATGGCCTTTGAGCCTAATTATCTATTTTATGGCATATGGCCCAATTTATACCTTCGAGTCCAGGTTATGACCTATGGGTCTAATGTATGACTTTTGGGTCTAGGATATGACCTTTAGGTTCAAGATATGGCCTTTGTGGCCTAAGGTTTATCCCTATATAGCCTATGTGGCCTAAGATATCCCATTATCAAGTACTAGATTGTTGTCTATTGAGTATAGACAAGTTAAAGAATACTAACATAACTAACTAAATAAACATAAACCAATGTAAGAGAATAAATAAAATTATAAAGAATTACATCTATTATATTCATTATATAGTGAAATAAATAAGGTTTTGTATTTTTGATAATAAATAGTTTTAGAAATTCTAATTATAATGATAATGACATTATAGTTTATTGGAAAATTTATGTATATGATTTATATCTTTACTTAAATTTAAAATTCTTTGGAATACACCATTAAGTTGTATAGCTTAGCACGTTGTTTCTTATTTTATGACTTGTAGGTTAAAGATAAGAAGAACAAATGGCTAGGTATAAGTCCCAACAATCCAATTTCTTTTGAAAACTTATAGTGGTATATAGTTTATAATGCATATGTACTTTGGTTTATTTTGTATATGGCACTCATATGTAGATGAGGGTAGATAGGTGATTATATGTAGAAAAGTAAATGTAAAACTAAATGATGAATTTATCCATGAGTGTTCGAATATAAATGTGTATGTGTGTGTGTGTATATATCATAATGCATATGTCGATTGATTGGTATTATGTTTTATGATGACTGCTGATAAAGGATATGAGTTTTGAAGTTGTGTTGAATCGAAATATATTAGGAATGTGTTTTTGTGTAGGTACTATTTGAGTTAGTGTCATCAGACATTTATTATGTTGCTAGAATTTGTGACACGAAAACTCATTTATGTTGAAATTGATATAGAATATATATTTGAATATAATAAGATAAATTAAATGTAAGAAGGACATTAAATATGCAAGTTATATAGAGTATGGAAAATAATAACATGAGGATGTAGCCTTCTTTATTTGGTTCTATATATGGATTGATGAGGGGCATTAGAAATGAGGCAGTTATGTTGGAGTCACCACTTGGCTCTACATTAGGACCTATTAATCTTTTGGCTAGAAAGGGTTCGAAATCAGATCTTATTTATATCTTGATAATATACCTCATATATATTCCATCTTTGATGAGCATTTAAATTAAAAACATCTATGTCACCTTTGTATATGAGGAAAAATAAATTGTAATAATTAAAATATTCATCATAAATAAAGCATCAAAGATATGAAATATTACAGAACTATAAAATGGGTTATTCATTAATTACAAAGTGACTTGACAATTACTCGTAATTCTATAGGAATTATCAGTAATTGCCCAATTCCCATCTCTAGGAGATTAGCCTTTAATACAATACCTTTTTTTATTTTAACTTTTATTAAGGAAACATCAAAGCATTTTATTAGAAAATACCAATTAATTATGTAGAAAAATCTTTATTGTGAGGTTAGATTTATGTGTAAAATAAATAAATTAAACTACCTATTGGAACCTAAAACAAATAAAAGGCTTAAAAAGATACAAAACTAGAGCAAAGTACATAAGATACATAATCTGCTCTGCTTCCAATGTCGTCCAGTCAATGTGGTCATCATATATTACTTGTAATGGGTTAGTCCAGACTACCATCTTTATATATTACTTGTAATGTCTTGAAATATCATAATTACATGAAAATCAATGCATACAACTAACTTATGAATAATCAAGCTTATTAACAAAATATACATCATCTATTACTATTTGAGCACACATTTAAACAATCTTCAATTCACATGACATAGTTGCTTCTTCACATGTGAAAGTCCATATGGACCATATATAACAAGACATAAAATAGAAAGGTCTATGCTGACCTAAATTCTCATGAAAAGAGGTCTATGTGGACTCATCGAAAAATCCAAAATAAATTTATATTCATATCAACGATGATAAATAACTATAATTTAACTCACACAACATGATTGGCATTAATACATTTAGATAACATACAATAACCACAATTATGAACTAGCTGTACATTATCCATCATTAATAACCAATAAACAATAACTAGAATAAGACATGATCCATACAACATAGTTCTGTTATTGCACATAAGTCTGTATATACTATAATAAACAACATGCATCAAATAATAGGTTCATATGGACTAAAAATCATCATAAAAGGAGGTTCATATAGACTGTGATTATGAAATAGAATATAAAATCAAATTGTAAAATGATTAAATCATACAGTAGAGTACATATGATTTACTTACTCCTATAACTAGCATGAGGATTATAGTGAACCACTTTACATAGCTAATTATTCATCGGAGATCATTGATAATTAAAGAAAGCAAAAAGTAAGGGAATGAAAGTAAAGGCCTTATATCTTACTTGTTGATTAAACTTCAAGCAACAAGACTAAGTTTGTTTTTAGAAAGAAAATAAAGAAATTTAGTAAAGGTTTGGGTTTATAGAGAAGCTCTTGTGACACAAAATTTTCAAGTTAATTACTAATGATTGGTGATACTTTTTTTAAATATGTTTATAAAGGGGTTATTTATAGTTTTAGTGATGCTTTCCTATTCAGTTGAATGAGAAGTCTCATTAGATTAGGAACTAGGATCCTAATAAGAAAGTTTTATTTTAAAAGCTTTTCAAAGTAAGGTATATATAAACTTAGGTTTAAAGAAAGCGATCTATGCAGACCATAGGCCATGAGCTCAGTTCTTTTGGGTTGGCTATTTGCTAATCCATGTAGATGTGAGGTAAGCTAGTTTATGTAGATTAGATATCATTATAGTCTATATGAAAACTGGTTTTAGATGCTTACACTTGTTGCTCGGGCCTACCTTTAGTTATCATCATTAGCCCAAAACTAGGGTGTTTATAGTTGCTCCCCACTTTGGTGTGTGCTATGGAATACAAATGTAATAGTGCATATTAAATTAACTTAATGAGAAATACTTACCTTCAAACTATATTTTGATTAACAGATGGTTGAATTGAGGTTGGATATGTGTTATGCATAATTGGCCATAGCTAAATTGCATTTGTGATGTAAATTTTTGATGCTTGATTGGCCTTTAAAGCTGATTCATGGTAATATCATAAAAAACATACACACTTATAAAAAGTGTAAGGAATGTAAAAAGAAGATATGCGGATATAAGGATTCGAGCTTTCCAAATTTGATATGATTATCCATTATGGTTGAATCATGATAGACCCTAGTCTTCTTGAGATGTTAAGGCAAATGGACCTCATGGTTAGCCTTTAAAGTTGAATCATATGGTTTTGATTGCTGGTTCCATTCCTTGCCTTTAATTTTGCATTGATCTTTGGAGGTGGAAAGGATTTAGAATTGATTATAGTGTTTGATATCTTTAAAAAAATTAGCTTTTTGTTGAATTATTTTATGTGGATTTGGTAGGAGTGAACTAAGCTGGATTACATGTTAAACACTTATATCAAATATGATAACGTTGGATGTGGAATCACATTGAAATAGTGAATTTTTGTGGTGAATTCAAATAGTCACAATAAGGATTTAAATAAATAAAATTGCTGAATTAACTTTTAGCTAAATTTGTAGTTTGGTCAAAGAAAACAAAATGAACATAAAAAGCACGAAAACATTTATTTATGGCTATATAAATACTATGGATGTGAAAAATGATCTTTAAGATAGAAGAGACTAAGTCATGTGTGGAATAACTTGAGATAGAGGATGAATTAATTTTTATTAGTTAAAAACTAAATAAACACAAATTGACCAAATTTGATGAAAAATAAATGTTGAAAATGTGAAAACATTTTTTTAAAGTTATAAATGTTTTACAAATAAGGGAAAGTGATCTTGAAGATAGAGGATTTAAAACCATATGTGATATGACTTGAGATAAAGGCTAAATTGATTTTTATTAGCTAAAAATTGAATAAAACCAATTAACTAAAAAAGATATGAATTATTTTATAATTTTTGATTTTATGGCTATAAAAGTGTGATTGTGTTGATTGTAATTCCTTTAGCAAATGATTATAGTGTAGTGAAATATTATGAACTTAACAGTGAAATGTAAAGTTTTGCTTGTGAAGATACTTTATCTAATAAGAAAAGCAAAAATAGGGATAGTAAAGCTGAAGAATAGGTATTGTCAAAACACAATAGGTGATGCGTTACATTAGTTTATGGAGAAAATGTTACATTTTCTTCTACTCAAGCTCAAGTGATGATTTTTAGTTCAAGGCTACAAAATAAAGATTTTTATAACTTTTCCTCCCTTTTTTTATCTTTTATTTTTCTAGTGTAAGCTTACCAATTCTTCTTTATTTTGAGTTAGAAGTTAAATATTAAACTTAATTATACTTGTCCAAACATTTCTACCTATCATGCTTATAAAGATGTAGTGCTATTTCTAGTCTATGCAGACTTGTCGTTAGTTTTAAAGCTGATAACTTTCCCTCTTCTTTCCTGTTATTTTTCTTTTTTATTTCTTCTATTTCCTCTATTCGCTTCCTATTCTAACTTATTTTCTCTTTTTTCATTCCATGATGGCTTTTTATGTCCCTTTTAGCTCAACCCTGC
>CANXYI011037195.1:0-11029 GCA_948208565.1 Hura crepitans
GATATATATAAAAATATATATATATATATATATATATATATATATATATATATATATATAATGAAAAATTAAAGGATCTTGAAAAAGTATAGAGAATATTATATAAAGCAATACACAATCAAATAAAAAGATAAGATTATAAAATCAAATAAAGGACTATATGGATTAATTAAAAGTTTTAAAAATAATAAATATATGAATAAGGAATTCTTAAAGTTTTAAATGAAAAATGTTTATTTGAAAGAGTTAACAAAAGAACATAGATACATGCTTATATGCAAATATCAAAATGTAAATAGAGAGAAAAGGAAAAAATTGAATTAAATGTTATATAACATATTACATGAATTAGTAAATAAGCATAATGTAATAATTATATGCATATACATGTTATTATAATATGAAATGATCATTGATTTATTTGTAATGAGCTTATATGTATTTGAGTATAAAATTTTATATTTAGTAAGTGACTGAATATATGAAAACACATCAACATCGGGACCATGCTTTAATTGTAAAATATGGTATAAGAGATAGTAAATAAGTAGTATTGGATATTATATGCTTTAATATGAATAACTTTACAAATTAATAATTTAATAAGAGATATAATCACTATATGCCCTGATAATCTTAATAGTTATAGTTAGGATAGGTTGACTAGTCAACTAGGGATCATTTTTCATAGCTGCATATTTATTCTCGCACTTTGGAGCAAATTTGGCTAGCACTAAGGTGTATATTTGTTTCGCACTTTGGTGCATATTTGTTATCTGGGGAAAGTGTTATTTCCCCTTACTAGTCATTTGAGCATGTAATGCGATATTTATTTTTTTGGAACACTTCGATGTCATATTTGGATGTCCTGTATCTTGGCATGGATAACTATATAGAATTTAGGGGCAAAATATATGACATTGATAAAAATATTAAACGTAGAATTATACAAGTCAAAACATGTAATTATATGAAATATGTAATGCTCGTAAAGCATGGCTTCATGAATAGTACTTTTTAGGTTATAATTAAGGTTCCCAAGTAGTAAGCCCCACTAAAGTGACCTAGAGGGGGTATTAGTCATAAAACTTCAATGGGCAAAATAAGGCATGAAACAAAAGAATTTAAAGTAGCCATTGAATTAGAAAATTTTTTTACATCGATATCTAGTAAATAGTAATCTTAGTTTGAGTTGTGATATAAAAAGGTCAGGATGTGCTCGGACTGATCCAAAAATAGCATAACTTAAAGGTAAAAAAAATTCTAAATAGTCTAATGGTGAATAATTTTCTGACATTAATAAGTATTTCTTTTGAATTTCTTGTTTACGCGATTGTATAGTTAAGAATGTTTCCTTTGGCTTTTGGGCACAAACTTTGAGAAATCCCTTAATTGTGAAATTGTAGAGTTTTTGGTGCCTTGAGAAGGTGTTTTTGTGAACTCAAAATTTAAGAACAAATTTTTAAAGATTAAAACATAAATAGGATTAAATCTAACCATTGGATCGTTATACTTAATCGTGACCATCCATGAGTTTAATATAAATATATGAGTACATGTGTGTCCAAAACATAAGATCACTTACTCATCTTCTTTTTCCTCTAGCCAAGGCCAACACCTTTCTCCATGAAACCCTCTCCCCTATTTTTTCTTCAAACACTGCAAAATCTCAAGTAAAACCATCGAATCTTATACTCAAAATGATCCTTATTGCATCTAGAGTCTTATTATAGTGTTTATTTCATGAGAAAAAGGGATTTTTGTTGAAAAGAGAAGATTTAAAGGTTAGGGTTTTGGAAACCCATAAGCTAGGTAAGTATTCTTTTGGAGTTTTAATATTTTTCTACGATATTAGGTATGCTAAGAATTACTATACGGGTGTTATTTTTGAGTTTTAATTAGTGTAGATTTTCTATAGATTTTTCTAACATATTGCCTATTATGAAATTTAGACAACATTAAAGAAAGGTAAGCTAAGGGCAAAGAGAAGCTATAAATTGATATTTGGGACATCAAGAAATTGATTTGTAAGTGTATTCAATAAAATATGTATACACTTTGTTAGTTTATGCATTTCAAGTTTATATGTTACTTATGTAACTTCTTAGTTTAAAAGTGTGGATGGTCCTAAAATATTAATGATGGAGTACTAAGGTTTATTGTATGCTAAATAAGTGAACATAATGGGGAAATGATGATAAAATAATTTTATTAATAAATTACACACTTAGCTGAATGTTGTGTGTAAAAAGGGCAAAAGGGTAATTTATGATAATATACTTTAAATGTGTATAATTAAGTTACATTTAGATGATTAATCATGCTACGATAATGTTTGATGGAAAGGAATGCTATATGTTAGAAATGAGGTAAATTATGTGTGTTATGTGTATGCATTTTTTTGTGTACATGTATAAGTTACATGAGAGATGTGATGAAACATAAGTTGCAACGTAAGTATAATTATGATGACAAATTTGACTGTGGAATATAAGTCATCAAATGAAAAATATATATAGATCCTAATTGAATTAATGATGTAAAAGAAGGTATGATTATGATCACATATTATGTATAAATATTATATAATGTAAAATCACAAAAAGTAAGGTGTTCATAGCCCATATATATTAAACAACCTACTGGATAGGTTAATTGGTCAACTAGGGAAGTATCAGCTGCTAGGACATTATGAAGTCATTATCAAATGGGTGCAGTTGTGGTTAAGTCCATAAGGGCCACTACGTATACATATATGTTGGATATTGATATGAGATATTAAACATTGATGAGATATGATACATCATATACGGGTGAAGCCATGGGAGGTCCAACAGAACCATTGCACATATTCATATAGGTGTAGTTGTAGAAAGGTTCAATAGAACCATTGCACAATCATCATGAGTTATCTTGCTAGTGTAATAGTGGTGAGGTCCCAAATGTGGACCACTACACATTAGGATCCTGATATCTAGTATTGGGATTTGTGTCTGTCAAATATAGGCTTGATAAATGCAAAATGAGAATGTATATGTTATGATTAGATTAAGGTAATATGACAATGTTAAGCAGGTAAAACCATAAGCATTTCTTTGTATGTTAAGACTTTACATAGCTTTGCATGCTTAATGTGAATTTGTGTGTATATGTGTGTAAGCATATTTTATTGAATACACTACTAAGCCTTATACTTAATGCATCATATTTTTTTTGATGTGTAGGTAGTAGATAGACAGATTTAGCCAGCCTTAACAGTAGTAGTGTAGTGTAGTGAAGTTAGCCATAAGTGTTTTCATTATATTTTAGTTTTATAGTGTGATGTAATTTCCTATGTAGATGGTACTCATATGTAAACATAATAGGACTAGGATGTTGTGATATGTATTATGCAAAATATCATGCTAGGATATAAACCTAATTGCATAGGTTGTGTTCTTATAACTTGCATGTGTGTGGATGTGAATGTATTTATGATATGATTGCTTGGTATGTTGAGTGAGTTGAGGACCAAATGGGTCTAAGATGTTAGGTAGTGATTGAAATGATATAAAAGTGTTGTTTTCTGCATGTTTTATTTGGGATATGTCATCATACAGCCATCATACTTCTAAAATTTTGTTGTATTATTGTTAATATGTATGATTTGCACATAAAAGATTTAAAAAAGATAATGGTAAAGTTAAGATAAGTTGGTTAACTTGTCATCTCTTATTTGGATTAGTAATGGTTCAGTAGGAGGTGTCACAATGTGCCATCCCTCATTTAGATCTAGCTACTGAGTTGAAGGAGCGGTGTCACAAAAAAATGTATTGAAATGAATTATAAGAAGATACATAAAATATTATTTAGTTAACAATATGATGAACAGGTTCAAATTTAGAAAGGATTACAATTATAGATAAGAGGGTGATAGTAAAAGTTACCAAATAACATATTATGAATGAACTTGAATAATTGACTATGTGTATACATGTATTTGAATAAGTAAAAGAAATGAAGAAATCATAGTTATGCAAAAGGACATATATACCTGAATAGGGAAAAAAAGGTATAGAGACTATAGTAAGTGAAAAGGGAATAAACAAATAGAAACTGTGTGAACATACTATATAAATGTACATATAGTATTTGTTTATACAACAAATATGTAATTAACCATATGTATACAAGTTGCTATAGGAAAAGATAAGTGCATGTATTCAATAAAATACTGATAATTACTTATAATAGATGAAAAACAATATATGCTAAATATCAAACTGTATATGAATTAAAGGCGTAGACAGAGAATAAGCTAGTATGGAATCATTTAAATAAATAAAAAATTCTTTAATGGTAATGATAATATATGACAAATTGGTGCAGGGAAAAGTGAGTAAAACAAAAAGGTAAACATATAGTGATAAGTAAAATGTATTTATGATTGTAACTAATAGTACAAGATCAATTTTGATATAGTATTTTGCTTTATAGGACTATTACTAATTATTTCAATAGCATACTTAAATATATAAATATAGGCATAAGAAAAATGAATATATAATTAAAGATTACAAAATATAGATAAATTATAAATATAAATTAGTATTGTTTATGAGTTTCATAGTATTAGAATACACCATTGAGCAATTTTGCTGAGCATATTGGCTTTTTGCTATAGGTTATGGACCAAGCTGAACAAAGCAATGGATCAAGTCTCAGTAGTAATAGAATTTCACATGATAGAAGAATAGGTAAGATGAGTTCACCAAAGGTATTCTTGTATGATTTAGCATTCATGTAAGTGAAAATATGCAAACCTATATATTTGAACACTATTCTTAGAATATTTGTTTATCAAGAGAAAATTTGTATTTGAAAGTTGAAATAAGTTAATAATTACATGTTAGAAATGTTTACTCGATGCGAATTTATGTATGTGCTAGATGATATAAATGCTATAAATATGTGTGACATAAGTCAATTATATGTGTAATAATATATGAACTGTAAGGGAATAGATATACTAAAATAACTAGATAAAGATGACATGATAAATGAATAGTAATTGAATCGGTAATGTGGCATTGTATACTTGAACTGGTATATCAATTGGATATAAGGGTGTTACAAGTGGTGTATGTGATAACATATGCCACATACATTCACATGCAAGATACATTTATGATAACATTATAACACATACATAACATTTATAACATACAAATAGAGTGTACAAATAAAGTTCTTCACATACAATTTATAACATAACATTACATATATGGCAGTCATTATTCCCTTGAGATTAATCACATGTTCATTTCATCATTAACTATATTATTCATTTAGTTTTGCCTATAATCGATATATAAGTTCTTAATACTGAATTACGGGAGTATTTGGGCTATAAAGGCCATTACTAGACCACAAAAGTCATTACTGAGCCACATAAGTCATTACTGGAGCGGAAGGTCATAAACTAGACTCGAAAGTCATGAACTAAACCCAAAGTTCATGAATTGGTATTGAGGTACCCTAGTAGCTGCTAATCTCCCTAGTTGACTGGTCAACCTATCCATACTAGATTATCTACATCATATAAGTAGTCACCATTCTTTAATTATGTTTTACCAACTTATATTATTTTTCCATTTTACAATTTATTTGGCCAACAAATGACCAAGGGTAACTATCATTTTTCTTTTATAAAAGTCATATCCATTGTCTACTTTCATGCATTATGTACATTGTTACACATATATCATCATTAATACGTTTAGTACAAGTATCATATTACATTTCCATATTAATTTTATGTTCTTTATCCAATAGATGCCTTGACATCATCAAACATACTAACTTAGGCCACTCAACCACATCCTAAAATGAGAAGAAAATCACATTTCAAGGTAGGCTATTATCATTGCATCAATATACTCACATCCATGTTTCATTTCATGCTCATCACATATGCTTTGCTTTTATAAATTTATTCACACATACATTATGCACGTATGATTTATCAAGGTTAAAACCACCTATATACCCCTTGTTCTTATGCTTCAAAGTTTCAACCAACACATTGCAATTCTTTTCCATTGTTACCATTTCATTTTTGTAGATCACATTACTTAAATTTCATGTTTTCAACACTCAAGCACACTCTATATGTATCGCCTTAAAAATTCCTAATTTTTGAATAGTATTTTCATATGAGTGTATAGTGATCTAGAGACTCAGGATGTATTTACACTACTGATGGAAGTATTAATCATAACATAATTTTAGGTGAAGTTTTGAGTGAAAATGAATTTATTAAGACGGTTAAAAGTGTGGTCAATTTTTTCATTATGGTGTCTCATGAATAGTGCCGTAGTTGAAGTTGAACCATAAAATATTTTATTTTTGCTCAGAAGGACCTAAAATTGATACAACTTGATACTAAAAAATTCTAACTAGTCTAATGGAACTGGAATCAAAATTTTTTGAGATCGGTAAGTATTTTTTTTGTAAATTGTGTAATATTTAAAGTTATAATTTTTATCAATTTTCTTAAAATTTTGAGCTAAAATTTTAAAGGCATTTAGGACCTAATATTTGTGATTTTTGGGTAAATTTTGAGAATTTTTAGGGTTATGGATTATTTTCTATGAACTTTTAAAGGAAAAAGGAAAAAATAATATTTTTATTTTTGGTATAAAAGTCAAAATTTTGGCATTTAGTGTCATTTTCTTCTTCTTCAGTAGGCAAGGACGTGGCTTAAGGCTTCCATGGCCGTTTTCTCTCTCTTTTTCTTCATTTCTCTCAAATAAAGCCTATTTTATCCGATTTTACACCGTAAAATGAACCTTAATTGTCCTAGAACACCGATTTTGGCACGAATTTAGAGGAAAATCATGGAGATTTATTGATTGGAGTTTGAGGTGACTAGTGAAAAGGTTGACTTTTTTTTGAGCTTTGATATTTTTTTAATGTGTCTCAAAGATCGATAGTGAATGTGCAAAAGTTGGTTTTAAGTTTCGATTAACGATTTATTTTATATGGATTTTTAAACATTATGCCTTTCTTGTGTATAGATAAAAAGAAGAGGAAAGAGAAGTGTAGACATTAGGTTCTGGGGCTCCTATGTTTGGATTGCCTAATGATAAATAAAGATAGAAAAATTCTGATAAATAAGAATGCTATCACCAAGACTCGAGAAAATAGCTAATTTTTGATTGTAACTTGGCCCGACAAGCTTATTGTGCGATGAAAAATACAAGAAAAATAGGCATCTATAGTGGGTTAAGGGCTCAGGCTAATAGGCCTGAGCCCGATGCCTAACACTGATGCTAAGGGGGGTGAAGCCCCCCGCAGTACAGAGCAAAACTTTTTTTAAAAAATCAATTAAAAATAAAGTTTTCAATTTTGACTATTTGGGGGAAGAATGGCATTATTTTGCCACCTAAAATGGCCATTTTCACTTTATTAAAATGGCTATTTCAAGTCCCATAAAAATTCCTAATCCAACTGATGAAAATAAGCATTTTAAAGGTAAAAATAGTCATTTTGTTATGGTAAATAGCTGTTTTGGCCAAGAAAATACCAGTTTTCCTTAAGCCAAAATGGCTATTTTCAACCTCGAGTTTTGTATGTAAAAGGCAAACTCTGTACTAGTCTTGGGAGTCAATTTTTCTCAGAAAGTGTACATTAAAAATATGCGAAAAACACTTTTTAAACACCTCCTTTGATTTTTAGAGTTTCTTTTGAAGCTTTCTGCCTATTTTCTCTTGATTTCTATTCCTAAAGGCAACTATACGCGATTGGTTAACCAATCTTCCTTCTTCTCTTTTTCTTTTCTTTTTTTTTTGTCCATCTACCAATTAGATGTGATTACTTATTATCCATATATTATCCATATTCTATTATTGTTGTTATATTTATTTAATTGTTTATTTTATTTTCTTCATTAATTATTTTGTTCATTTTTTAGTTTGTTTTCCATACTAACATTTTGTTTGTTGTGGTGTGAGTTATTTAATCTATTGAGAGTTTGTTTGACTCTTTCTTTCTTTCATTTCATCAAACATTGGTGACGTAGCCCTTTATCATTCCTTTATTTTTATTTTTTTCTCTTCACTTTCTCATTGTTCTCTTTATTTATTTTGTTTATCCATTATTTTTTGGTTAGATTGTACTTTAGGTTATTTCAATGTAATTTTATTTTCATTTGGTTGGAATGTATTTTAAGTAATTTTCATGTAATTTTTATTTCCTTTTTGGATATAATGTATTTTAGGTAATTGTCATGTAATTTAAATTTAATTCTGATTATTTCTTTGTATATTCTGTGAATGTTATAATAGGTAGAAAATGATTTTTACATGTCATAAAAAACAAAATCATTTTATACCTAATTAATTGGTATTTTTTAATAAAATGGGTTTTGATTTTTTCCTTAATAAAAGTCACATAAAATAAAATCTATTTTCTAAAAATTGGCATGCGAGAACCAAAGTTCTTAAAATAATCAATTATCCAATTTCATGTATGATATTTTTTAATTTAAAGCACTTTATTTATTTATTTATGTAAATATGTTTTATCATTTATTTACGTGATTATGTGATTTATTTAATTTCAAAATCTGCTTGAGAAAAAGGATAAATTTAATTTAAAATTCTATATTAACTTGAGGTATAAATAAGAGTAAGGTTTTGAACTACTCTAGCTGTAGTCTTACAATGTATTTTCCAACTCGGGTTTGATGGCAACTCCTACCTTATGGTGCCCAACTCACTTTTTCTAGGCTAATCAGATGGGAATTGCTAAGGATTCCTCTAATTTCCTTCGTATCTTTTAGGAGTCGAGAGGTGAGATTTAAGTTGAGTCTTTGATTGTTTTAGATTAACTGGCCATGGAAAGAAAGGGATGTGAACAGTGGCAACTCCACTAGGGACACCATAAAACCATGCTCTGAAAGTATCTCAAATTAATATGGAATTTTGTGTTTTGAATTTATAATATTATCTTTTTTTTGAAACTATATTATATGCTAAAGTCTTAGAATAAGTTAGGCGTCCTTTTATCACCCTGATGTCATTTCAAAGTATAAACCTATTTTCATTCAATTTGGGAGATTGTTAGAGGTGGCATCAAATCTAAGCCTTGTACCTATAAGGTATATGAAATGGTGAATCAATCGGTCATATGCTCATAAGGACATAGACCTATTATGGAGGGACCATGCTTAGATGGCCATAACTTGTGTAACCTAACCGTGAGACCATGTAATGACCAATAGCAATGTCCCTTAGGTTTCCTGGTTGAAGATGCATTGTTGCTATGTGGGCATATATGAGATATAGCTTAATCATCCCAAAATGCAGTTGAATCCATTGGGCCTTTTTTTAACTGGAATGGCCTAGACCTTATATTTTGGTTTGTTTGAACATATCCAACATATATGGGCTAAATATCTTGTATGCATTCTTTTAATATGAGAGAAATAATGTTCAGCTATCCATTGTTCATTATTTAAATCTATTAGGGCCCTTGATGTTTGGTAGGTAAGCCCTTCTAGGAAAGAACACATTGTGTAATACTCGTGTACCGAGGCTCTATGAACAGTGCCACAGGGTCCAGGAAGTGTGCTTAGGTTGCCAAGTCACTTGCACATGGACTGAGGCAGTGGCACTGGTCATGAAACTTTGAGGGGCTTTAAGTTGATAAAAGAAGTTGAATTTAAAATTTTAGCTGAATTAATAATTCATTTGAAGTAATAAAGAATGCATCTATGTAATAAAATTTTTTTGAGTCAGGATTGACTTGGGATATGCCTAGATGGACCCTAAAATAGTAGACCTTGAAGCTCAAAAATTCCATTAGATCCACTGGAGAAAGAATTTTTAGATTCTAAGGTCATTTGCAAATTGTCAAAATTTTCAAGGTTGGCATGCAAATTAAGGCAATCTAAAAATTGTCTTATCAATGGAATCTGGCCACAAAAACTTATGGGCAAATGGAGGGGATTAAAATATGAATTTTAAAATGAACGGTATAATTTTCTGAGGTCCGAGTGAATTACTGTGAATTTTTGAAGTTTGCTAAAAAATCGAGATTATTTTGTGATTTTTAAAAAGTGTTGGGACCACCCTTGTCATGTCAAAATGGGACCCACACTATGCCAAGTGGCCAAGGAGGCTTGCCAAGTGGCAAACCTCACTTAACAAGTGGATTTCCACTTGGAATGAAGAAAATCTTCTTTCTCTCTTTCCCTGCTGTTGTCGACGCTAGTGAGCTTTTGTACAGAGCATAACTTTTTCATCCTTTCACCAAAAATGGTGATTCTAGTTGCTAAATTCAAATTTTTCTATTAGGCATCATAAATAAAAAGAATCAAGCAAAAAGGACTTCTCAATTGGGAGATAAAATTCATCAAAGGTCACTAGTTCAGACAGTCTAGAATGTTGATCCTTAGGTGAGTTCTTAGCTATTTCTCCTTCATTTCTTGGGTTTTTGGCTATTTTTTGATGCTGGATCATGCCTAACAGCTGTGTGATTATGTGTGTGAGGTGTTTATGGCAATTGGATGGCATATGGAAGTCCACGTAGAGGGAGGAAAGTCACCATAGATGCTAGATAGTTTGGTGTTCTTATGGATTCAAGGGACTTCCATCACTTGTAAGTGAACTTCAAGCCTTTATTTCATGCAATAAGGTGTTTAAGATGATGAAAAATAGTTTAGGATGATTGAAATATTGAGTTTATGAATAATTTCTTCAATGGGAATGTTGATTAAATGAGGACTTAGTGAATTAGGGGGCCATGTTTCAAAGGATTTACAAATTAAACTTCATTTGCTTGCTGATTTTGGTGGTTATGGATGCTTTGCTTGGGTGTATAATAACTAGACTATGAATAAAGGATCTCTTGGCATGTTAGAGTAAGAATTATGGTAATTAGGATTGGAAAACACCATGAAATGTATCTCTCACACTGGTACTCGAGAGCTACCATGAATGACTTTTATGGGTAATGATTAATAAAGGACTTATAAGTCTATGAA
>CANXYI011037329.1:0-15230 GCA_948208565.1 Hura crepitans
CATTATGTTGCTCTCTTAGTACTAGTGAAACATATTTCTATTATTTATCCTATGTTTATAATCAAATTTGGTTGGGATTAACTTATTACTATTATCCTAGTGCAATTTTTAACTTTATCATCCTATTTGTAGCATATCTCCTATAGTTTAGGTCACGTATACTCTATTTTCTATTTCCAGTTCATAAAATCATATTCTTGTCACCTTTCTTATATTAATCTTAACCCTTTTATTTCATTTATAAACTTTTTATTTTATTTATAGTTTTCATATATCTTAATATATTCTTTAGCTTCTTAACCCATAATCACAATGACATAACTCAGTACTAGATAAGGGGATATACAAGCAATGTAGTAGACCATATTTTGGACTTACTTTGCTACTGCACTAGCATCATGTGAAATAAGTTCTATAGTGGCCCTATTAGACCTATATTGTTGTTGCATTAGTATTAAGCAAATGGTTGTGTAGTGGCCTTAGAAGACCAATAATGTGGCTACACCCTCATGGAATAAGTGGTTGTGCAGTAGGCCTATGGGGCTTACACTGTGGCTACACTAGCATCATCATAGTATTTTAGTAGTTGGCATGGTTCCCTAGTTGATTGGTTAACCTATCCATTCAATGTCTAGATCATATGGGCCATAATGTACCGCTTTGTATCATACTTTGTCCATATTTCCTAGATATGCTTAACCACATATTCATATTCACAAGGTTATGTCATTATTGCACATTATTCATTCTTCATTTTTCCTTATAATTTACATTATGAGACAATTCCCATTTTTCTAACTTATATTCTTTTCACATACCAATTTTATCCATCTATTTAAGTCATTACCTATACATGCCATATGTTCTCATGTATCACCAAGTAAATTTTGATTCATTCAACTTATACCTACATCTTTATTTTAACATTTCCTTATTCACATTTTTATTATTAATTCCTTCTTGTTACATACAATCTCATTTCACATTTATTCTTAAGCAAGGTTAGAATAAATAACCATTTTCCTTAACCCTGTACTTTGACCATTCATTGCCTATACATAAACATATTTTTATCTCACTTTAACTTTTATCCTTTTCCACAATTAAACTACATAGTTTTATTATAATGACATTTATGCCTCACACACCTATAGACACATATTACTCACACCCCATATAGCTTATATACCATTTGGTCATTAGTGTTTTTCCCACTTACTTAATTCCTTTTTACTTAATTCACTTATATATCACAACACTATTATTCAAAACACCTTATTGTACCTTACATGTATACATATGCTAACAACATTACCCCACACACACACCCCTACACCATTTGGCCATACGCACCCATTCTACTTTGTTAATATTTTTACATTTCTTTCTTACTCAATTATCACATTATTACTCATACAAGCTAACATATTCATCAATTATACATTTTCACGTACACTTATACATGAAATTCATGAATTCCATGCACATATACTTGCTTGATTTTTTGGAAAATAAATTAATTAATGCACAATTCAATAAATACACTATCAATTGGTTCTTTTAAGCTTTAATAAACCTTTTCACACTAAGCCTATAGCTTTTCCAAGCTTATAATCTATATTCACCTGAAACATAATGGAATTCTCATTAGAAAAATTCATAAAATTTCCCAATCAACACCAAACTAAAAATTAAAGCTAGAATCACTAAAATAAGTATGCCAAATATAGTAGGAAATTATAAACACTACAAAATACATCACTTACCAATTTAGGATTTAGAAACCCTAACCTTTAAATCATCCAATTCCCCTCTAATTTTCCATTTTCTCTATAGTTTTACATCAAATTGAGGGTTTAAAGTGGACAATGATTATTTTTATAGTATAAATATAGGGATTTAGAGTAGTATTTAAGGGAAAAAAATAAAGAAATTCAAAGGGAGACGGGGAAAAGTTGGTATCGGCCAAAGTGGTGAAAGAATGTGTAGTGTGGCTTAGGTATATGTGGTTACAACACTTGGAACTCCTTTTTATATTATGTCAACCAAGGGCTAGGATTTTGCCAATTTGAAATCCAAGGCTAGGGTTTATTCAAAGCATTTTTGGCTCTTAAAAATTCAATTCTTTCATATAAGGCTTTAATAAATTCCATTGTGGCCACTAGAAATTCTAAAATCCTTTAATTAACATATCCCTAAAATTTCATAAGTTTTGATTGAGAGAAACTCACTAAACCAAATATTTATATTTTTTTACTAACTTAGTAAAATTACTTCTAATTATCAGAAAATTCCATTCACAACACGAATTGCTTAATTAAAAATTTCTACCCTAAGTGTAGACACCTCAATTTTAGGTGTAGAACATTATTATAGATTTGGATTTTACCTGACGTAAAAAGCTTACATGTAACTTGAATTGCAAAAAAATGGAATATGTGTCAGTAGCAAAGGGCTTAGGTTGATAGGTCCCAGCCTAAAGCCTGACACTGATTCTAATGAGAGTGTTGGGGCAAAGCCCCCATAATATGTGCCCACTCATTTTTTGGGCCTATGATGGTAACTAGAGATAGGCTTAAGAAAAAGGCAAGAAACCTAAAATGATATCCATACGGACCATTATGGTGTAAGTTTGTATAGACTAGATTCCATGAGGTTTGTATAAACTAACATAAAAGTAGTCCCAAGGCCCAATAACTACCCAAGTACACCTAAAGCCTAGATCCATATGAACTTGCTGATGTAAAGCTTCCAAAAATATGATTTTCCTATTTGGAATCTAATTCCTAATCTTAGCAGAACTCTACTTCTTCTTAACAAGAAAGCTATCTTCTAACCCTATAAATATCCCTCCCATTAATCTATTTCAACACATAATTAAGACATAATTTATATAGACAATTATCATAAGATTTTTAAGTGTCTAAGTGCTAACTCTAATGCACGATTTGCTCTACTAGTCCTAAGCCCTCACTAAGATAGTCTTTCTTTCTAAAACCAAACAATTGACTTATTTTTTAGTGCTAAATTCAAGGTAAAATTTGAGACTCCTTTTAGCATATTCATTCATGTACTTGCATTATTTGTTATAAACAATGATCTCCTATGATTAATTGACATATGAATTGATTCTATGTAATTCGCACATCGATTATAAGAGTATGTTAACCTTTTAAACCATTTTAAAAATATTTTAATCATTCATAAAAAATTGTAATTGCACTTGCATTCTAGAATTAATTACTAAGTCCACACAGACCCATTACAGACCTATTATTTGAATATGTATATGTTATAGAGTCATATAAACTAATGTTTGATAACAATTTTTCATTTACTTTGTTACTATGTTTCAACGTATTAAGCTTACTAAACCAATATGCTTATGTGCTCTTATAATATTGTATGACTATTATGTTCTTTAATATGGATATTATTGATATTCAAGGATTAATGTATGGTTGGTACTGATTCCCTTTCACAAGGATCATAGTACGCACAATTATATATGTTTTATACATGCTTATTCTATTTTGTAGTTTGCACAAACTCCCTTTTACTAGGAGTGTAATCCATATAGACATATGTTCTGAATTCTAGTGTTTATGACTATCTATGTTTATCATCAGGTTTTAGTTTTCATAATAACTTCTTCATTCCTTTAGTGATATTTATCTTCTAGGCATGTATCATGTCCATTTTTAATTGTATTGCACATAGTGTTGTCATTCTCTTATTAGGTCCTCACTAACCATTATTTTTGTTACTAACCTTTTCCTTGAGTTGTGTAAGAATAACCCTTCATATTGCCCTTAAAGGTTCAGATAGATATATTAACCATGATATGTCATAGTCTGTATGGATATAGAATGGATCCATATTGAGTCCACATGGACTAACTGATGCTAGGAAGGAACCGAACATTTTACCCTCAATCTATTTATTTGGCTTTGTACCCTTTTGTTCTCTTGCTTATTTAGGGTTGTAATAGGTAGCTTAATAAATAGTTTTACACGCCAAAAGCCTAACCTCACATTAATGATTTTCTACATAATTTATTGTTGTTTTCTTAATAAAATGGTTTTAAGTTTTCCTTAAAAACAAGTCAAATGGAAAATGTATTTTAACAATGTCCAATCTCCTAGAGATTGGAGTTGTGCAATTACCACTAATTCCTATGGATTTATAGGTAGTTGTTAGGTCACACTTCAACTAATAAATGACTCAATTTCTAGATGTCAAAATACACTTATGCTTGTTGTATATTTTAATACTGCAATTTATTTCTCTAAGTGAAATAGGGATATAAGTGCTTTTATTATAATGCTTGCATGCATGATAAGGGATTGATAAATGATAAAATTTAAAGGAAGGTATATTATAAGGGTATTAACAAAATCTAAATCTAAACCCTTTCAGGGCAAAAGATTAGCGGTCTTGGTATAGAGTCGAGTGGTGACTCCAAACACTAACAGCTTTTATCCCCCGTAAAATACAATAAATATATAGTGCCGACTCCACTAGGGAATGAGAATTAAATTCGAAAGTGCCTAAATAATATACCTTCTAATATTCTACTTTTTATTCTAATTTTTTTATCCCATGTATTTCATCTTATATAAAACTGTGTTCCTTCTTACCTTCGATGTTGCAAACCATAAACCCATTTTTCATTCAAGAGTAGGGAATTGCTAGCATATTTATCACTCACAAGCCTTATACCATTAGGTATGTAAAATGGTGAACTAATTGGTCACTATTAACCTTGAATGGAAAGACCCGTTTAGAGGGGCCCCCATTTATGGGAACCATAAAGCCTTCTTAGACTAAAGCACAAAGCTCGTATAATTAAGCTTAGCAAATTTGCCTAGGTTGTATGATGCTAAGTGATTATGATTGCATTATGGTTGCTATGTGGGCTTATTATATTTAACCTTATTTAAAGTGGGGCGCAGCCCATCATGCCTTTTATCTAGAATGGGCCCAGCTTAATTTCACCTTAAATAAGACTTAAATGTCATAGGCTATTATACTTGCATGCACTTTAATATGAGAGGTCATTAGGCCTAATTTGGACCTTAAATGAACCAATGTATCCCTTAATGATACTTAGGTAACTTGACCTAGGAAATAAATGGTTGGACCATGCATGTGGGAGTAATAAAATTGGAAGGCTTATTGCTTGTGTTTGTCCTTGTACATCTAACATGTATCCTTTCTATATATAGAAGCATTAAATTGTATTGTACCTATTCTATGGCGTAAACTTCTTACTTCTTTTGTAAACATACATTGTACCATACTTATCCCATTCATAACATAAGCTTTTTTCTAAGACACCCTTGTAATGTCATAGTTCACATGCATTGTAAACACACTTTATATAGGTTGAAATACACTTCACACTAACACATGACTCAGTAACCTTGCATAAAAGGTTACCATCTTCTAAAACATCATTTACTTTCTGATCATGCAACTTATAATTGTACTTAAGCATTAACTATCTATGCCATGCATATACACCTATCATGCATCACATTACATATCATGTATCATCTTAAATAACTCATGTATCATGACTAACCCTTTGTTTTACTACCATCATTAATCCATTTTCAACCTACAAAAATAAGCAATCATGCCTAGAGATGAAGTATTAACAAAAGTCATGCTAAATGAGATCCTTCAAAACATGTAGAAAATAATGATGGCTATTGTGACCAATACACACTCAAGTATGTACGCCAAGCAAGATAAAGGCCAAACTTCTAGTACTAATAATGCTAAAAAAGAAATGGTTGATGACCATGTTTCAAATGAAGAGATAAAACTCATTAAGCCTAACTATAATAGGGTTGCACTGCCTAAGTATGATGAGGAAGATCCTATCAAAGAACTGAATGAAAAGTGAACACCCATGAGTTATTTGGTGACTAGGGGCAATGAAATCAACCTAGAAGACATCTACTTCAATCTTGATCATGTCATGCCCCATAAATTTAAGATGTCAAATTTAAGCAAGTTAGATGTCACTTTAAACTCGATGACTCATTTAAAGTAGTATGCAATAGGTTTGAGGTTGACTAATTTTGTCAAAAGCACAAATAGTATGCTTGTTTAGTATGTCGCTAATTGGGCAAGCCTTAGTTGGTACCACAACATGGAAAAGAAGGTCAAAGTGAATTAGGAAGAGTTGGCCTATGCATATAATAAGCAATGCTCAAACAATGCAACCATCAAGGTGCCTCTCAAAGACATGGAATTGGTGGACCAAAAAATACAATGAATCCTTTTAAGAATATTTAAAAAGATTAGGGGATAAGATATTTAAAATGAGGAACAAGTATAAGGATATTAACCAGATCAAGATGTTCATCAAGAATGCTAATAGCTATATGAATGTTAGGCTTTTTGCTAAAGGCATTACCACATGGGAAAGACTCAAGGACATAGTTGTTGATCTTGAACTAGCACTTCAAAATAGAGGACTCAAGAAGAATGGGGAACCTACCCATTGAAATGATAATTCAAGCAAAGTCATTAATGTTAATCTGGTAAGGACTAGCCATTTCTCGAAATTGGGCAAGCCTTTATCTTAGTGTTGGAATAAGGTCATAAAAGAAGAAAAACTGCAGCCATTAATGCCTAAGCTACGAATTGATCCTCCTCCACCTAATCATAGGTTCGATTTATAATGTGCTTACAATCAAGTGATAGGTCATCTCACAGACAAGTGCACTACTCTCTGTCATGCTATCTAAGCTCTCATTAAAGCAAGTAGATAACTAAACTAGAAACTTAAAGCTCCCTCCATTAATCTTCTTTTCCTTTTTCTTTTAGTTTAGTTTAATTGTGAGCTTTTGTAATCTTTTCAATTACATTCCTTTTAATAAAACAATGAATTTATTTTCAACCGTTAGTATAAATACATTTTGACTTTAAAAGGGAAAATCCTAGATCACATTTTACAAAGCACATCAACTTTAGCTCCCTCTTGAAAAATGGATTAATAATAAATAGACATCATTAGGAATCATGCATAACATTAAGCAAAACTAGAAATCATACACAACATAGCAAAGTCATTGTAGAAATCACAACATACACATATACATGTACTAAGCACTCTGAGTTCATGCTTCTATGCATACTATTTAGGCTTAGTCATGCATCATTGATCCATATATAAATTACCATCTACCTAGCATCACCTCATCTAATATAGATGTCACATGAATTTGAATCATAAAAGTTATATCCCATGCATACATTATCATACTATAATTTATCATGTAGACTACATTCACCTTGTACCATTTTACCTAGTATAGGTGTGACATGTATCCATCACATATCCATATTATGTCTAGGCACATGATGTACATATCACATGGATTGCTAACATAGCATCTTCAATGCTTGAAACATGCATTTTGTCATATGTATCATATTGACTACATAGATCATCCTTCACATTGGCTTTTCAAAGGAAAAAAACTCACTCCTCTACTTCCTTCAATACTTGTCACCACAAAAATTTCAACCAGACTTGAAACTAAGTGTGAGAGTCAATTACAAACTAAAGGCAAGCAATAACCAAGCAGTTGAGCTAAAAAAGATTTCTCATAGATTCACCTATTAGAATATATGACGCCCTTTGACTAACCCATTCATCGGACTCGAACGGAGGATGCTGCATGTAACACTATATCATCTTTTTTGATTCCGCTATCTAAAAAATCACTATAATATAAAACTTTTGTTACTTAAAACATCTCTAACTCAAAGAGTTGTAAAAACTCTAAAAAAATCCTTTGACACATTTTATGAGGTAACTAATAGGGTCATCGTGTTGAAAATCCAGCAACATAATGACTGTACTGGGACACTATCCCAAATAGTAAACCTATACATGAAGCACTTCTATAACCTCATATCAACTCAATCAACCCCAATTAACACAATGCACTTCTCAGCATATTATAATCACGTTTGTACATTCATATCATATGCAGCCTAAAGCTATTCTCATGTACTCACAATTATATCATGTGCATCTCATTTTGCATCTTAGATCATATACACTTTACACTTTACATTCAAATTAACTTTATATAGCCTAACTTACATTAACAACATTACTAATACATTAATATGATTATTATATAACTCATGAGGGCTTTGAATTACACATAAATTGCATCTTACATTAGAAATTCAAAATCAATTACATTTACATGCCCATTTTTCTCTCAATAGGTTTACCTAATAGCCTTAAAATTATTCCCAATAGAATTCTTCAAATAGGTAACTTCTTCCTTTTATCATATTTCCTTGTCAATTGCCTTTACCTATACACTAGCAAAACACTAGTACACTGAACAAGATGCTCAGTGGTGTACTCAATGGAATATATATATATATATATATATATATATTTATATGTACACACACGCACATACACACACATATATATATATGCACATGCACATATACATTCAAAATAGTAATGCCTATATATACAACAATTTTATAATGCATTTATTTCATAAGCCAATGTAATTATGCATTTGCTCATTCTTGAAATATACATAATGCTTACACATATATACACATAATGTTACTCGATATGCCATAAAACACCCTTGCAATGCATTCTTGCCACCCAAAATGCATTTGGTCACAGTTACACACCAGTAGGATTATTTTCACATGGTCATCATGCAAATGCCATAAGTAATGCATATACTTAAAAATTTAAAGTCATTGCCCCTAGGATACATTATTATGACATAATAGCCTCATATGCTTAGAAAAGACATTTATGACTTATAACAACATCAATAAGTAATATTATATTCATATCTCATTATGTGTGTATATTGCATTACATTTTAAACTTGAAATTTCCTTATAATATCACCAATATGATAATGGTCATAAACATTTATTTGGGTTATACATAGCATGATACGACATAATTACACATGCAAGATGCATAATAATGTCATGTATCACTCAACTCATGTTTACGTGTTTTCAAGTTATTACATTGTTTAACATATGCCTATATTAAATAGATAACTAACTAAGGCTAGATAGCAGATAACTTAGGCCCGAGGGCACTCACACCCATAGTTATGTAAACTTAGGCCTGAAGGCTCTCACATCCATAGATGCATAAACTTAGGTTCGAAGGCTCTCACATCTATAGATACATAAACTTATGCCCGAAAGCTCTCACATTTGTAGATGCGTAACTTAGGCCCGAAGGCATTTGCACCCATTGGCACGTAGATTGATGACCCGTAGGTTTCATACTCGAAGGTAAGCTAACAGTTACTAAATCCTAGTTGATCAGTTAGCCTATCCATAATAGGTTGTCTAACAATATAGGCATTATTAAACTTATCATTTTTTTGTCAATTTAGCCATTTATAAATTTTGCATCATTTATATGACATTGTCACATATGTTCATCTCATTGACCATTTTAGCTTATTACTAAGGCCTAGATATCATGCTTATAGCATGTATCATTTCATCTTATTACATTGCCATTTAGGCTCCTATAAGCTTATAATCACATACATTTCACGTTTTTTATGTGTAATAGCTTTAATATCACATTCAACTTTATACCTTTATTAAATGCCATTGAATTCATTATTAACATGGTCCGACCATATTTATGCATTTCCTAGTTATCATTAGCACACAAGCATGGTTCAAGTCTCATAATTAAGCTAAAGAAAGTATATGACCTCTTATAGTCGAATCAATTACCCATAACAATCACAAGCATCTTTATGCCTAAGATTCATGCACCATTAGGCCCACACAAGCATGAGGTTTTCCATTCATGTGCATTCACTTTAATAAGTTTTATTTATGCATTTAAAGATCATAATACACATCTATGCACACAATTTCATGTAAACTCAACATTTCACCACTTGAAGTGCCATGAGGCCTATTATGGCCATAACATACATCACTTTTGCAATGCACATTCAAGGCACATTTAATTCCTATCATTGACATATTTTTAGGACTTATAATGCATAAATTCATCATACATTTGCATACAAGCTATAACTCGTATCATAAAGCCCTTTTTCACCTAATGTTGGCACTTATCAATTCTTAAGCCACACAAGGTTTTTTTTACATGACCATTAGCCATACCCAAGTGAAGGTGATATTTGGCCACTTCTATAAGCCCACATTCATGCATTTAATCATATTAAAACACTTATAAATGCATTTTTTGCCATATTTACTGATACAACATTTATACATTCTTTTTAGGCAATAATTGCATATAAATTATGTACCTAGCCTAAATAAGGCATTCGGCCCCTAATTGTGGAAGGCCATCATTTCCTATACCCGCACCTTTCTAATCATTTCCACATCCTCAAATACTCACATTGCCATTCATTACTCAAATTTGCCATGTAACTTCATAAAATCCTCAATTTAGCAACATAGTGTTTTATGGCTACATTAATGTATAAATGTGTATGTTACCCCACATTGGCCATTCAGCTAACACAAAAACATACCCACATCATCATTTAACCTCATTCCATTTTATTCAATTTGAGGAGATTTCACATACATCACATATAGCTATAATGACTCAATTTCACCATAACACGCATATGCCTATTAACTTTTTACAACATCCTAAAATGCTCAATTGCACATAATGCAATTATCACTTAAATCAAGATGTAAATGAGCCTATGCATACATAATCAAGGAATTCAACCACCACACACATATCTAATTCCATCACATTTCAATCTCATGTTATGTGCACACACAAGTACTAGTTAGCCATTTACACACACACACCCTTATGGCATATATTTATACATAACACATATTCTTGCCATTCAAAATACCAACACACATATATTTCAATGAGTTTATATACTTATTCATGTGTGGCTCCCATTTGTTGAGGCCACTTCACTTTCCCACATGCATCTTCTTTTTTACACCATTTTCTTAGTTTCTTTTGGTTCTAACACTCTGCAGACAGCACTAGTGCTATTCCCTTGTCTAAATTTCTAGGCAGAAACTAGGCTTAATTAGTACAAACTCTCTTATACAAAGTTATACCCCTATATCTTAGCTTTCATAATAATTTTGTTTCACATCATTCTGACCCCTATACATAGAGTTATGGTCTAATAACCCTCTATTACTCTTAAGGCACTCTGTCAGTTCCAACTTTCATTACTTAAATTGTGTCACATTTTTTAACAGGTTAAACCCAGAATCAATTCAAGATTTTTATGTTAAAATTTTATCCCTATGATTCTAGTTTCATTTGGTTTAAGAATCATGCATAATGTATACCTATATTGGGACTTATTACGTGATGAATAGAGACTATTTTGTTCATTTTGGGAATTCTGTAGATAGTGTAGATACCCTCATTAACGGGATTTCCTAGGCAAAATATACACGGAATTAGGGAAAATTTATTCCACAAAGTTATAGCTCTATGTGTTAGCTTTAATATGATACTAGTTTTGCATTTTTTTTGACATACAGAGAGTTATGCCTAAAATACACTCTACTGCTCCCAGACCAGAATCAATTCCAACGGCCCAAACCCGTTTGAGATTCATTCTCTAAATTCCCTTCCCTTTAAAATCATTCACATTTATCCCTTTCCTTGCTTTTACTTTTAGTATCACACTTTGCCTAACATCTAACCTTAGCATACATTAACAATATACCCCATAATTGGCTCAAAAATTTGCTAGAAAAAAGAACAAAAATCAAGTTGCCATTTTGTTGCAAAATTTTCTGTAATAATAAAAACTCTCACTAGGGCATTTAAACAATTTAATCTACTCAAGATCACACACATATAGCCCCTATAAATGTCAATAATTCCCATGAAAATTAGATTAGAGAAGAGTAGGGAATCTCCTTACTTGAACCAAGAGGGCTGGTGTCCACTTCCTTTTCTTCTTCTTTCTTTCTTTTCCCTCTTTTCTTTCTTACCTTCTTCTCCCTTACATTGCTACCCTTTTCCCCCTCTTTCTCTCTTTGTTTTCTTTTTTTCCCTTTCTTCTATCTCTTTCCTCATATTTTATGCTATTGGCTTTTTCTTTTATCTTTTTACTATCCCCCGTTTTCCCATTTTCTTACTTCTTTTATTTCTCTTTTTTACTTGTTGATGTTTCTCATTCCATTTCATTTTATTTTCCCTTATTTTCTTTTATTCAATTTCTCATTAGTTAATTATTTTTCATACACCACTATATTCCCAAGCCTCATAAATTTTAAATTTCTTAAACCTTGACTTTTTGGTAAATTTAAGCTAAAACATTAGGAAATTTTTAAAAATCAATTGGACATCAAAAAATTATCATGTTTGTTCCTAAAATCCTTATTTAGGCCTAATTACATGCTTGCAAAATTCCTTCAAAAAGTAGGCGAACTAAATTTTTGTGAATTTAAGGCAATTCGATTTGTGGTAGAACTTCGAGAATTTTTATACGGTCGCTCGGACCTCTAAAAATTGTTGCATTTGTTTTTCAAATCCTCAAACACCTTCAATTAGAGGCACATCAAATTTTATGGCCAAATTCCTATGAGAAATAGGCTAGCACAAATTTCAGAAAATCACAGTTCTACCAAAATCCTAGAAATATTCCAAATGACCTAAGAAAATTAAAATTCCTTCTCTATTGGACTATATGCAATTTTTTGTCTTTACAGTATAATATTTTTAGGTTCATCTGGGCTCATCTCGAGTCATTCCTAACTTAACTTAATATGAGCCCATGGCCTACTAGCTTACAGCCTAAAATAATTTATTAGTTCTACTAAATTTTTAATTCAAGTCATTTTAACCCTTTTTAAGCCCCGTGAAGTTTATTAGGCAGTATACCTTACCTCAGGACTTACGTAGGTAACCCTGTAATCTAAGTTCACTTTCTAAGTCTCGATAAAATTGTAATAGTCGGGGCATTATAGAATAAGCCCTTGTCCACAATGCTTAAAGAGTTGAAAGTAGAAAAACTCATTGAACCCTTAATACCCGAACACCAATCATTACCACTTCCACCTAACCATTGCCATAACCTATGCTATGCTTATCACTAAAAGACTGGCCACCTGACTGATAAATGTAATGACCTTCATCACGCTATCCAAGATCTCAAAGACCATGGTGTAATACCTAATCTTAAAGATTTCCCATCACTAGACCTCACTGCCATCCCTCAAATCTCTGAAAAGGAAGGTTCCCTCTTTTTGACATTCGATCTACCACCTCATGGTGCAATTATTGACCAACTGCAGGATCGCACCAATCAATGATATGGAAGATCAACTAAAGATAGGATAGATTGCCTATGTTTTCTTTTATAATTATTTCTTTCCTTTATGTTGGAACAATTAAGCTTTTATAAAACATTGTTTTGGCTTTTCATGAGCATCTTTGTTCTCCTCATTAATTTCATAACATGGTACTCTTGAATGTGAGTTGAGTAATTTCAAATAAAAAAAAAGGAATAAACATGATCATCTTAATCCATAGGTACTACAAATAGTTCATGATTTTTCTAAGAATGGCTCACCACTGTAGCACACAATTCTAAAGCTCAAGACTTAATCTTTCCTTGTAAAGCATGGAAAATATCCTTGAATGTGAGATGTGAGATATATAAAAAATAATAAGCTAAGGGTAACTAAGCCAAAATGAATGCTTTCCTTCAATCTTAAAGGAGGTTTAAGTTCAGGAAACTCTAAAAGTTAAAGTGCAAAGTTCTTTTTCTAATCATTTTCCTCAAAGTCTAAAACCTCATGAGAACCATTCTAAAAAGAAAAAAAATCCAAAGGTCAAAAGGTTCTAAACTCTAAAACCTCATCTTAAGCAATTGAGCATTCCCTTTTCAACTATGGTTGCCCTCATTCAAAAAAAGGTTCTCTAATTCCCACTAGGCTAATCAATTAAGAGCATAAGCCTAGGCAAAAGTTAAGGAAATTTTAGAGAAAATATTTAGTCAAAAAATCTTCACACTAGCTAATAACAAGGATATCATTAATGTATTACTCAAAAAAGTTATAAGGATGACATTCAACATACAGTCGAAAGCCTAAAGATTCAAAACACTAAGGAGCATGAAACTAGCACCCATGGAAAGTTACTGATATAAAAAGTTACATCAACCTCTCATGACAAGAGCTTTAAAACATATCCAGCCATTTCAAAGGTGCAAGACCAGAATCAATTGATTGAACATAATTAGATCTTAAGACTTAACCAAATAAGGCTAAGCTGAATTAAAAAAAATAAAAAAGAAAGGAAAAAAAAGAAACAGAAGCTTGCAAAGTTGAAAACTCTCAAAGGGCAACTTAGGCAAAAATTAGAGCACACATCACTAGATTAAAAACCACTAAAGGGCGGTCTAAGCCAAAATTAGTGTTCGAGAGAAAATATTTAGTTAAAAAATCTTTAAACCAACAAATAATAACGGTAACATACTATGCAACCACATAAATTTACATGCTTAATCACTTGTTTATCATTCATCCTTTAGCTACACATGCTTAAATGCTCCCTATAATTAGTAGACATTTTGCCTCAACACCTTTATGGTACATTCCATCCAACTTGCTCTTATTCTACTTTATGGAACTTGTTATTCCTTTTCATCCCCTTAACTCAACCTATTTCTTTATGAACATCTCATTCACATTACCCTCACTTAGCTCATACCATTTCACACCTTCACTTTTCTCAAACCCAAGTTTTTTCAATGATGAGTTTGAGAGGAGAATGATCCTAATAAGAAAACATGTACTGATATATACATTTAGACACATTGTTGCATATACATCATAAAAAAATATATTTACCCACTCACATTCATTCTAGGAAAAGAAACCCATTTGATTATACATATTTGCCTTCACCATTCATTTATAATAGGAAAAGATGCATTCATCGTTCAATATATATCTACCTTCACCATTCATTCATCACAAGAAAAGATACATATCTACCTTCACCATTCATCAATCAAAAGAAAAAATGCATTCACTATTCAACATACATTTGCATTCATTATAAATCCATGATAAGTAGAACATTTATTCATCATATGAAAAGATGCTTTCATCATTCAACATATATCTACCATCAACATTCATTCAACAACAGAAAAGATGCATTAATCAGATATTTGCCT
>CANXYI011037377.1:0-13710 GCA_948208565.1 Hura crepitans
ACTCTTTGGTAATTGTGGTCTTTCCTTTACGAAGTTTCATCCTCATCTTTCCCACATGAAGCGCATATATAGATTCTGATTTCTGATCTACACCATTCATCTGGGTGACAACTACCTATAGAGTAAAATAAAACAAATAGATATAGTGAATATGAAGTCCAAAGCATTAGCAGAGGACAAAATTAGGACATATTTGCATTACATTCAACTCAAATGCAAAAATTTTAATTAGTAAACGATGGCAAACTAGAAAAGAGCCAAGACTAAAAACATCCATATTATATATGCTAGACAACTAGTTTAACCAATTTCAGAAGGCCCATGTTTGTTGAGCACTGAAAACTGCTTGTAAGAAATCAATCTAATAAACAAGAATCGCTTCTCCCTTATAGAAGTGAATCCATAAGTAATGTGATTTTGTATGTACCGCATCAAGTATTTCAACTTGAACAATGGATAGATAAGAATCTAAACAAATCTCAACAAAATTTTCCGCGAATGAAATCATAATACCAACTTGGCTAGCTCATTTAAGGGAGGAATGAGTCTTTAGACAATCATAGGCTCAACCATTTAGTGCTGTCCTCTTCTCCCATATGCACGTTATAGTGGAATTGAAAATTCAATTTATATATACCAGTAACTACAATCTTTTTATAATTTTCTTTACAGTTATTTACTGATTTTAAATTCCAAACATGCCTTCTATTCACATTATATTTAATTTTGATTTGATCCCAGACAAATATGGATTAATCCAATTCAGAATAAGAGTGCCAACTTGGGAATGACAACCAGATAGTTCAATAACTCATTTCCCAATTACTCCATACGTCCTCAACAATTTGTTCTCTCCAAAATATTTGTTGGATCACAAAAATGGACCTACTAGTTACTATCTGCGCATCATATAATTACTTGATAGATTCTCAATTTAACCTCAAAATTCTCAAGTAACAAAAAGGAACCTATAAGACCACCATTTTACAAATAATAAACCGACAGTCATTACTTTGTACCAGAAAAAGAAAAAAGAACACAGATTATGTGTCCATGCATTCAAAGCAAACAAATGCCAGAGTTGAACATTGGCATTTGATTTTTAAATCAATAGCAAAACCAGCCGAAAGTTGACCCATGTCCCAAAAAATTCTTTCAAGAGTTTAACTTATCACCGCCAGAATAACCATCATAATGCACTCAATGCTCTTACAAAGAACCTAAATGATTCCAAGTTAAGGAAAAGTATAAACTGCATTAAAGACGGCTTACATTAAATTCAACATCATGCTTCCGCACAAGTGCCTCTACATAGCTCCCCAGACCAGCAGCTGTTAACAAAATTATATAAGCTCTTTTACCTTTCCTAAATTTAGGCAACTTTATATAAGCATGGTTTGTAGACATCAGTGAACCAAAAAATTTTAAAATAAAGACTAATAGAATAGCAATTTGCACCTAAGTAAACCAAATAAGAAAAGCAGAACAAAAACAGACCAGGATCAATTGCACCAGTGGTAGTCAACACAATTTGCTGGCCATCTGCAATAATTTCAACTTGCAGGAGTCGCCCGACATCAAAAGGTTCTGGAGCATAAACTGATTTTGTAGCTCCTGCAAGGAAATTGAACTAACGGTATTAGCTTAATGTCACTCTTCAATTCCACGAGATCTCATAACCAGCTGCCAGTTTCAGTATCGAACCTGATGGTACGCCTGTCAGTAGCATTAGCATCTAGATTTAAGCCATACTTTGAGAAAGTATTGTTTTCAACTCTCTAATGTTTGGGATACATATATATCCAGAAGACAATAATAGCTATAAAGCTAAAAAAGACATAGATTATGAAATTTGTATTTTCTATTGGCGGCATCAGCACCAAAGCATCTGTTGCCTCTTGTTTGATTTCTTTTGACTCGCAAAGTAATTGTACATAGATACCTGATATAGGTTCCCTTTTGCCACCTTCAGATGACACATGATACCACTGAATTGAACATTTTGAAAGCTCAGGAGCAGTATCAGAGCAAGGATTAATCTGAAGATATGAGCCTAAAGCTTCAGAGCCATCTAATTCATATGATTGTGATATGTTCTGCTTCCCTCTCTTGCTCCTCACCAGCTGAAGCAAAGATGAAATGGAAAGCAAAAAAGTTAAAGAAGTCTATAAGATGATCCTTTTTATCAGATTATTTATGTGATAATCTTCACATCACAGGAACATCAGAACAGATGCATCTAGATTAAAATTCAGAAATGCATGAAGATTTAAAAGAGAATATCGTTTTCGTGTGCACACACACTAGAAAGTTCATCAGAATGTGTACTCCTTGGGGCAGCCACAGTCAGTTAAATAGGCATTGTTTAAAGACTTTTTTCTGCATCAAAACTCATCACAAGAATATATAGTAGTCTACCCAACAATATTTCTCTGGTTACCAAGAGGCTTGTCCAATTAAAATTTCTACTTGTTTTGATCAATTTTTTTCTTCTGAAGAGAACAGAAGAAAAATAATCACTTTCAGTACTAGTTTTCCAACCTTCTCTAGAAATTGACTCATATTCATAGAGGTTACTATCTGCACCAAAAAAGGGGAGGATTTTGCTCTTGGAATGGCATTTTTGTAATTTTAAAGTTTTCCATGTTTGCATATATATGGGAAAAGGTACAAGAAACTCTAATGTACTTGTAGCTGTAACATTTCTTCTCCATTCTTCATGCACACTAGCACATTGCCAACCTACATATATTCTCTCTCATCTACTTCAATTTCTGCTTAGTTAACTTTAAGGCACATTGATATTCTAAGCATCATTTTGCCCACATATTTATTATTGGCTGAGCAACAAAGTATCAATAAATCCAACAATGGATGTGAAGTTCATGGTAAGCAGAAACCGTAAAGAGGATATTAAAAAAAATAAAAAATAAAATAAGGTGAGAGAGTTAGAAGAATAAATGATGAAAGTTGTCTATTATCAATATGCTTGCATAAAGTAATCAACTGACCTGTTTCTGCAGTAGAAGATAACGTTTAGACTTCTCAGCAAGTTGAGTCCTTAATGCTCTTAGCTCATGTTCCATGTCCATAACCTACAAATTATGTTCAACACAACCATAATCAAGCTAATGCTCGCCTCATGGTAGAGATTTGAAGAACATAAGCAGTTGAAATGAAAAATCGAACTTCTCCTACATACAAATATATTTAGTTTAATGTCTCATTATCTCATATATCAACGCCCAAGCACGTTCTCGAAGTACAAATATTCTCAAGTATGGCAAATGACTATTTTTCGCTGCCAGAAACTTAATCTACCAAGTAAGAAATGCTAGTATGGCATCATACATTGCTGAAATGGACAAGTTCATGGAACCAGAAAACGATTTCAGCATAATGAACGACCAATTGACTGAGAAACAACTACATAAAGATAGAAAGATTAAATATCAAAATGCCGAAGCCATAAACTGAAGGATACTTTTAAAACTGAAGGGCCCATTAAATTAAAAAGGGTTCTTGGAGTAGGCACAAGGTGTGTGAGATAAGTAGTGTATTTTAATTAAAGCATGAGCAGAATATGTATACCATTTTCCAATTTTTTAAAACATCTATTATTGTATGCAAAAGAATTTGAATACGACCTGTCAATCTCCTCCATTTAATGAATTCAGTTCAAACAGGAAAGCACACAAGAACATCAGTGATGCTTGCATAAATAAAATAGAAGACTAGCAAACATTTATATATACTTCTTGAAAACAGCTTTGACATCAAAAATCATATTTACACCTTGCTTGGCTGATGCAGCATTTTTATCCTTCTAGCCTCTTGAACCTCCTTCATCAATTCTTCCAAGTCCTAATATTTAAAATAAGTATTAAAAAAAATATATAAATGTGTTGCAAAATTTGCAAAAAGTACTAAATTAACAGGTTTCAAACATTAGAGACCCAAAAAGAGAACACAAAAGGGACATAGATCAGCCAATCCATTCCCGAATTTAACAATAACAACTCACAGGTAAGCATTGAAATTGCAGCAGGTAATGCAATAAAAGGATAAGAATACATTGAGCAATACCACATAATAGAGTATCCATGTAGTTTTATACCTCAAAATAAGTAAAATTCAAGCATGCTGGAATTGAAAAATTCAGTTGAAGATTGATAATTAGCATTAATAAGAAAAAAAATACACAACAAGACCTGCTTTCCATTAGCTCGAGACATCCGTTCATGTTCCTGAAGGGCTTCTTCCACCCTCTGAATTGCTGTTCTAGCACTCTCAATTTCAGCACGAGCAAAGGCTCTTTCCTCATCAACAAGTCTCTTGGCATCTTCTGAAGCCTACAAAATGGAAAGAAGCATTGAACAACAGACTAAGTAAATGTTGCCACTTATCTGCCAGAAAAAGGGAAAGAGAAAATGATATTGTACAGAGAGAATAAAGGAAGCAGCAATCCCTACTAGGATTAGAAAAAAAAATCAAGCATCAATAATTTGACAGAAATGTATAATCATGAGAGAGAGAGAACTTCTTCAAACAGCATGAGAGCAATACTAAAATTTCAATTTCTTTTCCACCCCACCATTCTTAAGTCTCATTGGAAAAGAAAATGAGAACTTGTCTATGAATATGGAGATGAAAAAGCAATAGAAATTTCCATCCCTACAATAAAAATAAGACTGGTATATCGGAGGACTTGAAGGGAAAATATGCAGGATTTGGGCCCAAATCAACTAGAACAAAAATATAAGAAAATAAATGCATGTGTGCTGCCCAAACAGAGCCATAAAAAAGGTTAACGAGTGTGCAACCTAAAAAGGGTTACATTTTATTTTACATCTCATACTGTCATGAAAAGTTTTCCAGAATAAAATAAAGCAAATGTAACAGCAGTAAATTTAATAAAAGACGTCAATCAAGAATTCATCAAGCAGAAATAGCAATGTTCCCTTGCCTTGTAACTTGAATTATAACAGATATTCAATTTCAGGTCTCCAATTCACTGTAGCAAGAACTCATAACATATCACAAATATCATGGGTTTCATTTCCCTAATTCATATGTACACATATAGGGAGAGAGACAAAGAGGGAGGCAGACAAACAGAAAATGGGAATCAAGTGTAAAATACAATTCTGGCCCATCAATTATTAGTCCTCAAGAATCATCTTGTAAGGTGAGATCTTGTATAGAAATGTCATAATCTCAAATAACCAAAATGACAACCAAAAAACAGAATTCGGTCACCTAAATCAATAAAAGGAGTAATCCAGTTATAATAATAGAGAACAGGGCATCAACCACATAAAATCTTCTCAATTTTTATTGTAAAGCCGATAAAAAATCTCAACATCATTTGATAAGGTGGCACTACGCATTACATCACCTGCTTAAGAAAATTAGCTAGCTTCTTCACTTCTGCTTTTTCTTGAATCAATTCTCCTTCCCTTTGAGTCAGCTGAACTGCTAAAGCTTCCACCTGAAAGAAGTGACCATAATTTGGTACTTGTTAGTTGCATCAATTGAAAAATGCTGTAGCAACACGCCAACACCATTCTGGACCAAGAATCTAAAAGTGCTCATAAAACATTCTAGAGAAAAAGAAACAGACTAGAAAGTAACTAAGAATTTTTACACCGTTGACTCCGTCATTATGAGCAAACAGCTAACCTCTGCCACTGGACCAGGCATGCCGTTATTATATTTGACTCCTTTCGAATCAAGGACCAGGAGGCCCAGGACTGATCCAAACTAATATAAATAGGCCTGCAAGTGGAGAAATTATTGCTTCGATTTTTATTTCAATGTTTTAATTTACAGATTTTTGTTAATATATAATTCTTTTACTTGGCCCAATTAAAATCACCCTTGTCTAGCTTAATTGTTGAGATCTAAAAACCCTCAGCTCTTGCACTATGTAACTGATACATGACATTATCAGCATTATGGACAAACATGGTCCAATTCCTGAATGCAAAATGGTTGTGACTAACCCTATGTTTTCTCTTGCTGAATAATCCTACTCTTCAGTCACTTTTATATCCCTGTCCTTTTTAATTTTAGAATCAACACTACTTTTGCATGAAAATAATTGATTTAATCAATTACAAGGGTTCTTCAAAGTTGTGCAAAATAAGGTACTTTTATGGTCTTTCCTAACAGTTTCTTTATTTTTGTTTGCTTCCAACATCCATCAATTATTAGATTCATGAAACTAGTTGCACATTTAGTTCTACTATTGCTAGGGTCATTTTGTGAATATGCTAAGAAAAAATTTTGTAGCACTAGGCTTATGGTATAATAAAAGCCAAATCCTACAACTAATAATGCTGAAATAATTATTTAAAAAAACCTTGAATGTTTCTTTGCAGAACTGCTTTGACTTGAGGTATTAGAAAAACTACCTAGACAATAAACAATAGAGACGACTTTAATCGTTGACACACCAAATGATTAATGGGCTCTTAGTTTATGATATAAAAGCATAAATCTGAACTTTCTTTCCTAATAATGATGCTAATTCATTGTTTGCATCTTCACCTCTAATTCCATGTCCTTTCAACTCTAATTTCTTCTAATTCTTACTTTAGTGCTCAACTTTTTAATCACGGAGTACAGCATCTTTATGTTCTCGTGCAGCATTACTTTCCTGCTCTACTTTTTAATAACAGAGTATAGCATCTTTATTGTTCTTGTGCAGTATGTCCTTTATAGCATCTTTATTGTTCTCGAGCAGAAAAGGTTTCATTGGCTAGTGAACATCCAACACCCTAAGGTTCAGTGGCTTGATGTACACTAGCAGGCATCATTTACAAAATTATTCCACTAGTTGTCTGGCATCATAAAGCAGATAATATCAATAGTCAGGTGCAGCAAAAGACTATCTTTAATTCAAAAGAGAAGTTTGGAGAAAGTAATTACTCAGCACTAACCATTGTAATAGCTTCTTCCACCTCATCCTTGTTTCTGCCTGCCACGCGTCCTCTTAAGGACTCCAAAGCATCTCTAAGCTTCTTCAAAAGAACATGCTTCTCCAATGAAGCTGCCTCTCTTAATCGACCCTGTAATCCATATATGACTAGCTTATAATTTCATGTCTAGATCTGAATTCTCTTGAGAGATTAATCTTCCCAAAGCTCGTTATTTTGGGGGAGAATAAAAGCACCACCAACATGGAAAAATAAAAATAAATAAAGGGAAAAATTCCCATCATCATTCGACTGAATTTAGTAATACTAACTGAATAGTTCAACAAGTTTTTCTATAAATCCAACGCCAACACCAAAACAAAGCATACATTTGGCACTTATTTTCCTAATTTAAATCAATTCTAGAAGACAGGCCAACTTATCGGACAATTAAAACCAAGCTCTTCAATTTTTTTTTTAAAAAAAAAAACTTGCAAACTAGATTAAGAATCCTAAAAAAAAAAAAATTCAAGCAAACTTCACCTCTTCAGACAACTTAGCAGCAGCAGCCAACCCCCTCTCAAATTTACTGGTAAGGTCACGAACAGAGAGGCGTTTCTGCTGTTCCAAGAGCATTGCAGTCTCACGGGCCACAACCTCCTTCATGGACATTACTTTTGGATCATCTTTTGCATCCACAATCTGATCGTTGGCCCCAAGTTTGTAATTAGGAAAGCGACTTGAAGCAAATATTACATCAGCTGATACAGCTGGGACAGCATTTTTCTGCATAGTGCCTCCAAAATCACGACTTACCCTCGTCATTATTCCAAACTAACTACCCTATATTACAACAAAAGGATTCAATTAACAAACCAAGAATTTAAGCCTCATCATTGTAAAAGGACTTCTTAACTTAAAGGTATACTATGGGTCAGAATTTACCAACCAGAATTAACAGAATCAAGCAATTAATCAGACTAATACAAAAGCAAATAACCACTTTGCTTGTTCAACAACTGGAACGAAAAGAAAACAACCTAAATTTCTCAAATTTAAGATGTATAATCAGATGGGAAAATTTTTACAATATATCATGTTCTCTGCTGTTTTCTCTCAGCCTTCCAGGCAATCAAAGAGCCAGTTAGAACCAACCAAAAGAAAACTAAAATTTTTAAACAGAAAAACAAAATGAAGAAAAATCAGAATGCTTATGCTATAAAAACTTTCAAAGAATAGTAAGAACACTGATAATAGACATTGAAACTAGCTCCAGAAAAGAAAAAAAAACCCAGAAACAAAATTAAGAAAAAAAAGAACAGATAAGCACATGTGATCAGACAAAACTCACATAAGTGCGAAGAACAGTAAACCCAGTAATGCCAAGTCGTCAGATAAAGAAACAGAGAAGTATAAAAAAAAAATGAAACCCTTGAAACGTTCTAATATTGTTGAATAAGAGTAAGAAACACAGGAAAAGTTAACAATGGAGACAAAAAGGGTAAGTTAGACTTACAGATCATGAAAATACCCAGTAAAAGGAAAAACACGTAATGAGGATTTGAAGAGTCTTAGATCAGGGAGGTAAAAATTGGAAAAACTTGATTGATTATGCAGAGAGAGACAGAATGATAATTTAACTGACAAAATTAAACGGAAGAAGAACAAGCAGAAAATGGTGAGAAAAGAGAGAATGCAAAGCTGGGCTGGCCTGCTTTTGAAAAAGGAAAGCAATGAAATAAAAAAGACAAGCGAAACAAAAGCCGACCTTATGACTTTTGTTGTTTCTTTTTTTTTTCTTTCTCAAAACGCATGACTTTCGGGTGGATTGTCGTGCTCCCGTGAATGCGAATTATTAGATTAAATAACGTGCATTTACGAAAATATTAAATTACCAAATATCAAATTATTTTTTTTTATTTTTTTATTTTTATATTATTAAATATTTTATATCGATTAATTATAAGATAATTATATTTTTTATAATGGCATATGCAATCTTTTTCTTTGAGCTTATTTTTAAAGTGAGTTAGACACGAGTTCATTTTCTTAATACGGTATCAGAGCCACCGGATGCGATATTGGGGCCATCTGTAAGTGTTTGCATATGCTCATGCTCCAAATTTTCCGCTGTGTTCGCCTTGGGCGTGAGGAGGTATGTTGAATATCCTACATCGGTTAATTATAAGATGTTTGTGCTCTTTATAATAGCATGTGTAATCCTTTTCTTTTGAACTAGCTTTTATGGTGAATTAAACACGAGTCTATTTTCTTAATATATATTAAAAAAATTCTACTAAATCATTTTATTTTGCTAAAGCAATCTTTACTTTTTTTTTATTTCTTATATTACATTATATTAATACTTTAAGATTTAGCTACATGTTTAATTAAAAATATAATTAAATTTAAATTTGTATTCGGATTAAGAAATTAATTAAAAAATCATATTAGAAGAGTCGTATTTTTTAAAATAGTAAAATTTAGTTGAAATTACATATAGATAACATCACAATTGTTTATTGAAGCAACAATAGTTCTTTGACATTTGAGTTTTGATCGTAGTAGTTAGCAGGATTAAAATATTCTCAAGTATGGATGAGTATATTCGATTTTTAATTATATCCGAATAAAAATAATTAAATTTCGATAAAAATCTAAGATTAAAATCAAATCGAATTTTTATAAAATTAAACTTAAAATCAAAATTTGGTATAATCAAATTAAGCTGAACTTCTAATAAATGCATAAAATAAAAAACTTTTGATAGAAAATGATGTATCTTCGTGGTACTTCAATTAATTAAATCAAACTTGAAAAAAATGATCAAATTGATTAGCCAATATTCTTAAAAATTATTAATCACAACCGAACTAATTATATTAAAATATTTAAATTAAAATAGTTCAATTCGATTTTCAATTATAATCAAATCATACCCATCACTACTCTTTGTGACTTATGTAGCATTGCTGAGTTAATGTAATTGAGATATATAGAAAAAAAAAAAAAACTCATCGATTATATTAAATAGGAATTTAATGTAATAAAATTGAAGATCAAACCAAAAATTGAATTTTACTGGGTACTTTCAAATTTAATTATATTAAATTATTATTGAACGAAGGATTAAAAGTTGAAAATTCAAGTCAGAGTCTTTGATTTTAGAAGTTCTGACAATCAAAGGAACAGCTATTCTAATAAAAGAGATTCCAAGATTTTATGTTTGAAGTCTTGTTAAATTGATCGGTTCGATTCAGAATCGAATTGAAAAAATTAAAAATTAAATTTTTAAAAATTTTAGAATCAAATCAAAATTTTTATGAGGATCAAATCGAAAAAATTTATTTTTATAGAACCGAATCGAAAATAATCGAATTAACCGAAATTTTATATATTTTTTATACATAAAATCTCAAAAACGATGCCGTTTTATCTTAAAACGACGTCGTTTTAATAAGTTTGGTCGGTTCGATTCTTTCAATTTTTTTCCTTTAAAAACCGAATCGATTTAAATCGAAATTACTGTATAAAATCCAACCGAATAAATCAAAAATCATAAAATCAAACTAAATATACCAAATTATCAAAATTTTGATTTAATTTTCAATTTCAATTCGATTTTGTACAGCCCTATTAAAATGTTAGTATTTGATGGTAATGAAACTGTGATACCGCTGCTCATTCTTGTCAAAAAAAAAAAAATTGAATGTCAGTTTTGTTTTTAATTTTGTTGACCAGTTTTGCTTCGTAAAATCTCTTTTATTATAATCTATGTTGCATATATCGGTATGAATATATATATGAAATATGATAATTTTAAAGAAAAGATGGATATTTTATATATTATTAATAATAACAATATAAAATTATAAAAATTATTATTATGAGTATTAGAATTATAAATATTAACATGTTCTAAATAATAAAAGAATGCACATATATATACACATAAATTTTATTAGTAGATATTTAATGTATTATTAACTTATATATTAAAATATAAATTATTGTCAATAAAAGTTATATATAGTCTTACATAAATTTATAAAGTGTAAAGTGTTAAACTGTCATCTTATATGGATATTAAGAAGCACATATATATTTATTTAAATGATTCATATATATTGAGTACGTATCCAAAATTAAAAATAAAAAAATATATACCGAATAAATACTTTAAAGTGAATCATGCATATCCATATAGATGCGCCACTAATTTAAAAATACTTATGCAGCATAGATTGTAATGAAAACTATCTTTCAAAAAAAAATGTTATTAAATAGAATGGTAGGTTACAGACTCAATCCGTATTGTGATAAACAAATGAATTAAACTTATATTGGAAACTAATAATTCATATTATTTAAAAAGTCATAATACGTAAAATTATTTAAAAATACATTTTACATGTTTTAGATTTTAAAGAATCCTATGACATATTTGAACTTAATAAATTTACATTAATTATTTCTTTAAATTTGATAAAAATTAAAAATAACATTTTATCTTCAAATTTGATAAATGTATATTTATTATCACATTGACTCATGTCGCTTAAGAGGTTAATATATACATTTTTATTAAGTTCAACAGATAATATGTCATTTTTTATTAAGTTTATGTGTATTGTGTACCATAAAAAAATATACAGTTTAGAGGCCGACTGAAAATGACTGCTAATTTCTTAGCTATAAAAGGTTTTAGCAACTAGTAAAAATCTTATTTTGATAGTGTAGGTTATTAAAAAAGATAAGATTTATAAAAAATATTTTTAAAATCATTAACAAGAGGTAAAAGATAAATTCATATGTAAGGTAGGGTGGCTCTTTATAGAGGAGCTTTTAATCATTCCGTGAGAGAATCGTAGTCTTTCAATTCACCGGGACATATTATTTTATTTTTTTCAATTTTTATATGATATTATCCGTTGAATTAAAAAGGTACAATCCTCCAGCGAAAAGACCGGAGCTCAGGCTGACTCTTTATCTCTCTAATTTCTTTTAGATACTTAAAATTTGACCTTTTTAACTTTTTTTTTTTTTTACAATTCAGCTTTTAAATTTTTAACTTCGATTTAAATGTATTCTAATATGTCTCTAACTCATGCTAGAAAGAAGTTTCGAATTTAAAGTTTAAATATATAATAATTTTAAAATTCGAAAAAATATTTTTGTGTACGTATTCAATGCAAAATTAAATCGATTAATAAATTTCACACGTGTATATATTAAACATACTTAATACAATTGATTTTCTTTTATTATTTTACAAATTCGGCTAATGAGCTTATTCATAGGTACACCAATAACATAATTGAGATGTTTACATGGGTGCGTGCATAAACAATTTTATTGTGTATATCTATAAACTTAAAATTACATTATACATAAAATGACTACTCTTAAGTTATTTTTTGCAAAAAAAAATTATAATTACATCTTTTTGGGGCGAGAATAAGAATCGAACATTGATCAATTAAAAAATACAATTGTTTAAATTTATTTTTCTTATAACGAAAGCAGATATATTTTTAAGTGCAAATATAAACTTACTGATAAAAAAAAGGCAAAATTTCATCATTTTTTAATGGCATTTATTAAAAAAAAAAGTAAATATACTTTTATTTTAATATATATATATATATATATATATATATATATATATATGGCTTCACAAAACTTCATAATATTCTTGAAAGTTCATGAGACGATTACATCTAAACCAAACCCATGATTAAAGTACGGCAATTTGCATATGATTGCCGATTAGGGAATGATGAAATTTTAATTTGAAGCTAAATCCGGTGCCAAACCCACTCCTAATTTTTATTTTTTTTAAATATAATTACATTATTCGAAGAGTTGAGTAAAATTGAACTCAGGTTAAGTGAAAAGAAAATAATCAATTAATTATTGACAAAATTAAAATTAGGAATTACCTGATTTTTAGCTTTTAATCACTGAAATATAAGTCACGAATTTTATTATTTTTTTTTAAATTACAATCTATAAAGTCAAAATCTACTCGGCAAGCTATCAAGTATTTATCACAATAAATTAGGGGTGAGTAAAATTGAACTAAAATCGAATCGATAGCTATTTCGATATATTTAGTTCGGTTCGCTTTCTTTAAAAAATTTCGATGTTTAGATTCAGTTTTGATTTTTGATAGTAAAAATCGAATATACCGAATCAATTGAACTATCAAAATGACATTATTTGGGACATTTAAAATTACACCATTTTATACTAAATCAATGTCGTTTTGACCTTTTATGCACAAAAAAATAAAATATATAATAAGTTCAGTTAGTTCGAACGGTTTGATTCTATTTGTTGAAAAGTTCGGTTCAATTTTTTATATATAGTTTGGTCAATTTAGTTATTTTTTATAGGAAGTTTAGTCTGTTCAATTTGATCAATTTTCATACTAAACCGACTGAATACTCACCTCTAGCTATATATAAAATTTCAAATTCAAGTTTACGCCTCAATATACAAGAAGCTTTTAAGAGTAGCAAGTGGTAGAGGAAAATTGCAGAAAAATATAAAATTTCAAATTCAAGTTTACGCCGCATACGAGTTTATCCCCTTACTTGTTTTTTACTAATTTTTGATTGTGAGGTGATATATAAACACTTACGAATATGTCTTATATAAGCGATGTGGGATAATGTCCTTTAAAATTCCTGTATTTACATATATATTTACAATGGTTCCATGCTTAAATAGGGGCTTAAATTAGGGTTCTTGTAATGTTAACTATACACATTTAATACACAAGTTA
>CANXYI011037384.1:0-10033 GCA_948208565.1 Hura crepitans
TCACTAAAAATCTCAAACCTTGGCATAACTTGCCCTTTGATGACAGCCAGCTATAACTCTACGCAGTAGTTGACATTCCCTTCAGCTTGAACAAAACATTCTTCTAGTGGTGGCATACATTTTCTTATCTTCTTTGGTTTTGAAGCCTCTGTAATGTATCCTAACCCTTTCTAATCTTTCTATCCCTAAGGTTGAATGGTTGAGATTGAACCTTCTGAAGCATGTCCTAATCTAGCTCTGGGTAAATAGTTTATCTTTTTCAGCACACTTACCACCTTAAGATCATCCATTTCGTTTGAAAAGATCCCAGTAATGTAGAAACCATTAAAAGGCTAGTTGGCTATCTCGAGCATCGAAACTTGATTCTCCCTTATAGCCTTTATCATTGCTATCTCGCCATCATGGGGAATTTTTGTCATCTAGTGCAATGTCGATGAAACTCCTCTCAGCTTATGAAACTATGGCCTTTCTAAAAGCAGAGAGAAATTCACAGGAATAACGAGCATTACAAACTTTACATTATCTATAATCACCTCTGTTTTGACCTTAACCTTAAAAGTCCTATATGCTTGTCTCTTCATATTATCATAGGCCATGATGGTAAGTTTGGACTGAGAGATCATTGAATCTTTAATCCCATATACAGCTATGGCTTTGAGCAGACACATATTGATTGATGATCCATCATTAACCATTACACATGCCATGTGCTTGCCATTAACTTCTACTTTGATGTATAAAGGATGATTGTAGTGACACCCTTCAGGTGGCAAATCCATACTAGAGAAGCTGACCATTGTTTTCTCCTCTCCTTTCACCATTGCCACTAACTCAGATGGCGATATGGTTGTTGAAACTATTGCAGCACATAAGGCTTTAACCACCTTTTATCGATGTGAAGAGGAGTGATGCAGCAGATCCCAAATTAAAATCTATGCAGGAGTCTTCTTTAGTTGCTTCATCATTGCATCCTCTTCCTTTTCCATAACTAGGGGAATTAGCTCTCTCTCTACTTTAGGTATTACCTGATCACTTCGAGTTACTGCTTTAGTCTCTCTTTCTTTACCTAACTTCTACTTTAAATCTGAATCTACCCATAAATCTTAGATATATTCCTTTAACTCACTTTCACTATCTATGGCCCATATATCTATCACACACACTAAACCCTATCTTACTTATGCCCTCCTCTTCACTGCCAGGTAGTTATTCCCATATAAATCTTAAAGCACATACCATTTTGGCAAACCTAAATTGACCATATTGATTGGTGGAGGAACCCTTTAATAAGTACCCTGACCTTTCTATCTCTGCTTTAGATTGGGGATCTATCTTGAATCGATCAAGTCTTAAATCTTATCCTTCAAAGTATGGTAGTTATCTATGTTATGGCCTATATGCTGGTGATATTGATAATATAAGTCTAATCTGTGATAGGGTTGGCCTTCATTTCTAGAAGGTCTAAAAGGAAGAGGTTAAAGCTTTCCTTCTTTTTGGAACCATTTTAGAAACCAAGACAGTGGTTTACCAAAGTTTAAGTAGTGCCTAGCTATAGTAGATACTTCAACAGTCTGACCAAAATTAGTTCCATTAAAACTTATTCCACTCATATTCCTAGTACTTGAATTCCTTCGATTGTTGAACCCTTCTGAGCTCTTTTTCTACTCATTATGCCCTTCTTCCAGGTTTATAGTATATCTTTCAGTGATTCCCAATCTTTCAGCCTTTTGGCTTTCAAGCCATCTTTTAAGTACGGGTTGGCATTCTTGATAAACATGCGATCTGGTTTGATGTCTCTAGCTTCCTCCTCTTCTCCAAAACTCTAGACCTCTATCTTGACAAGTACTCTATGAAGGTCTCATTGGATTTTTGTCTAAGCAACTCAAGGTCTTTCATGGTAACCTCTATGTGAGTGTTGTAGTCATATTTGTTAATGAAGGCTTCTATGATTTTCCCTAATCCTCTTTCACTTTCTTTTCTAGCTCATGATACCAATTAATTGCTTTACCTTGCAGTGTCATGCTAAAATAAGCCACCTTCTATTTCGTGCTAAGCTTGGTGCCCTTTATAACTATGGCATACTACTTAATATGTGCTCTCGGATCAATGGTCCCATCAAACTTTGGCAATTTGGGCATCTTGAATTTAGAGGGTAAGATCTCTTCAGATTCTATGTTAAGCTCTTCAGGGTCTATTCTTTTACCCATAGAAATGAGTCTGGCCATTGCCTCCATTTTCTCTTCTAGCTTTTTCATGGCGGCATCTTTAAATTTTTGGGGTGTAATCAAATCTTCACAAAAGTCATACTTTGGATTAAAGTATTCAATCTTTTTATCCTTTCCCCCAACATTCGTAGCTTATTTTACCAGTGCCAGTTCATATAGAGGTAGCAACGGTCTTTCCAGTAGTTGTGGCTGCTATGTTTTCAACATGTGGTGTTGACCGGTAATAGGAATGACCTTAGTAATTGCCCTTAAAATCATGTCCGTCATCTTTTTCTCAAACTTCTTAAACTGCTTTCTTTTTGCCCTACCATATCTGTCAAATTATGAGTGGTAGAGGTAAGTCTTTGTCTGGCTAATCTTCCATCTATCCCTCATACCCAAGTGGCTCAAGGATCTATGATGGCTGTAAGACAAAAGGTTAAAGGTGATAGAATGAGAATGCATATGAATGTGTGAAATGCTGATGAATGCTAATGTGTACAACAACAATTACAAGCAAGAACCTTCTAACCTTATCACTTCCTAAACATGAGGTCAATGTGCTTTTTCCTAGGAGGGCTTACCTATGGGACATCAGGGGTCCCAACAAGTTCAAATAATGAATGACAAGTAGCCGATCAATGTTTCTCTCATACAAAAGAGTGCATGCAAGATATTTGGCCCATATATGTTATATATGTTCAATCAAGTCAAAATGCAGGGTCTAGCCTATTCCAGTTAGAAAAGGCCTAATGGGTTTGACAGCATTTTGAGATGATTAAGTCATATTTCACATATATTGGCCCATATAGTAAACAATTCATCATTGACCGAGGTACCTAGGGAAAGTTGCTATTGGTCATTACATAGGCTCATGGTTAGGTCATGCAAGTTGTGGTCATCCAAGCATGGTCCCTCCATAATGGGTCTATCTCATCATGAGCATACGATCGATTGGTTTACCATTTCATATACCTTATAAGCATGAGGCTTGGATTTGATGCCACCTTTATCAATCTTCTAATTTGAGTGAAATTGGGTTTATGCTTTGGAATGACATCATAAAAGGGATGCCTAACTTATTCTAAGGCTCTAACATGTGATGCAATTTTGAAAAAGAATAATATTATAAATTTAAAATATGAAGTTCCATATTAATTTGAGGTACTTTTAGAGTATAGTCTCATGGTGTCACCAGTGGAGTCACCACTATTCACATCCCTTTTTTCTTTAGGCTAGTCAAACTGAAATAGTCGAAGACTCAACCTAAGCCTCACTCCTTGAGTCTCAAAAGACGAGAAGGAAACTAGAGGAATCTTAAGCCACTCCTATTTGATTAGCCTAGGAAAAGCAAGTTAAGCACTACATGGTAAGAGTCGCCACCCAACTGTAGTAGGGAAATACCTTGTAGGGGTAAAACCAGAGTGGTTCAGAACCCTACTCTTATTTATACCTTAAGTTAATATGGAAATTTTGTTTGAATTTATAATATTATTCTTTTTCTCAAGCAGCATTTCATAATTAAAATAAATCATGTATTCATGTATGAGGAATCATGAAGCATATTTATTGAACAATAAATAAGTGTTTGAAATTGAAATATGATACATGAAATCGAGTAGTTGACTATCTTGAGAACTTTGGTTCTCGTATGCCAATTTTAGAAAATGGATCTTATTGTCTTGACTTTTATTAAGAAAAACCCATTTTATTAACAAAGCACCACTTAATTAGGTATAAAATGATTTTGATTATTATTTCTTTTCAATATGCAAAAATCATTTACTACCTAATACAGCATTCACGGAACATATTAGGATTGAAATTAAAAATGTCATATATAAAATTAGGTGATTGATTAGCTCGAGAACTTTAGTTCTCGTATGTCCATTTTAAGAAATAATTTTTATTATTGTTACTTTTATTAAAAAAATCAAAACCCATTTTATTAGTAAAATGCCAATTAATTAAATAAAAATATTTTGATTATTTTTCTAATGTGCGAAAAATCATTTTTTTACTTATTACAACATTCATGGAATATACAGGGAAATAATTCGACAATAAAAATATATTATGGCAATTACCTAAAAAACATCATAATCGAATAAACAATAAATAATAAAAAATAAAATTACATTTTAGAGTATCTAAAATACAATCTAATTAAAAAAGAGCGATAAATAAGGGAATTAATAGAAAAACACATAGAGCACAAAATAAAATAGACAGTAGGAAATAAAAGGTCGTTAAAAGGTTACTTCACTAGGATTTAAGGTGGTAGCCAAAAAAAAAACAATCAAGTCCTAATAAATCAAACAACTCGCATCACAATAAAAATTAAATATTAGTATGCGAAGCAAAAATAGATATAAAAATAAAAATAAAATAAAAAATGAACAGTCACACAAATATAAAAATATTGCACAAATAAATTATCACATCTAACTGGTAGATGGATAAGGTGAAAAGAAAAATAAAAACAATAGAAAAAAGCATCAGTTGACACACCGTGTATATTTACCTTCAGAAAATATCTCGACTGAACCAAAACATTACAACCAAATCTTCAAAAATATTAAAAAATGGTGCTTTAAGAGTGTATTTTTGCTTTTTTGTGTCTTTTTCCTAAAAAAACCAACCATTTTTGAAAAAATCATTTCAATTTTTATGCATGCTTCTAAAGGCAAAAGAGGCCCTTTTGGCCATGAAAATGGCCATTTTCAGTGCAACATAGCCGTTTTATAGGTAAAATAGTTGTTTTGGCTTGAAAACAGTCGTTTCCCCTATGAAAATGGCCCCTCCTTACAAAACGGCCATTTTCCCATTTAACAATTTTTTTTACGAAAACTTTGAGATCTTCAAACTGGACGTTAAAACCCTATTTATTAGGATTTTTATTCTTTTCATCATCATTAGGCAAACTGAACATAGGACCCTAGAGACCTAGTGTCTATAATGACCTTAAGTGATACATAAGAACAACTAAAAAAGAATTTGGAGTCAGTCAAAATTAAATATTCAAGGATAAGTAATAGTTAAACAAATGACCATTAGAGAAATCTCAAGATGGGTGATCGAGCAAGAAGTACACTGCTTATTAGGTTTTCAATAGGAATCCAATGAGAGGTGCCACACCTATTATTCGCATCCCTTTTGTTTTCCTTAGACCGATCAAATCGAAGCAGCTTATGACTCAACTTAAGCCTCACTCCTTAAGTCTCAAAAGATGAGAAGGAAGCTAAAGGAATCTAGGGCCGCTCCTTTTTTATTAGCCTAGGAGGTGCAAGTTGGGCACCACAAGGTAGGAGTCACCACCTAACAAAGTTTGGAAATACCTTATAGTGCTAAAATTAGAGCAGTTCGAAATCCTATTCTTATTTATACCTCAAATTAATACGGAAATTCATTTTGAATTTATGATACTATTCCTTTTCTCAAGTGATGTTTTACAATTATAGTAAATCACACATTTATGTAGAAGAAGTTACAGATTATATTTACAAAAAAATAAATAGATACTTGGAATTGAAATAATATACATGAAATTGGGCGATTAATTGTTTCGAGAACTTTAGTTCTCATATGCCAATTTTAGAAATTGGATTTTATTGTAGCGACCTTTTATTAAAATTGAGTGATGAGTTTGAGAACTTTGATTCTCGTATTCTAATTTGGAAAAATGAATTTTATGATGATGATTTTTATTTGGAAGAATGGTTTGAGAACTTTGGTTCTCAAATGTCAATTTGGAAAAATGACTTTCATTGTGGTGACTTTTATTTAGAAGAATGGCTTCAGAACTTTGGTTCTCAAATGTTAATTTGGAAAAATGATTTTCATTGTGGTGACTTTTATTTGGAAGAATGGCTTGAGAACCTTGGTTCTTAATTGTCAATTTGGAAAATAAATGTCATTATTACAAATTTTATTAAGAAAGAATCAAAATTTATTTTATTAACAAAATACCAATTTATTAGGTAAAAATATAATTTTGACTATTATTTCTTTTTAACGTGTAAAACCATTTTTCTACCTAATTTGATATTCATGGAATATTTTGGGATTGAAATTGGATGTACCATACATAAATCGAGTAATAGATTTAATTTGAGAACTTTAGTTCTCACATGTTAATTTTTAGAAAATAATTTTTATTAAGAAAAATTAAAACCCATTTTATTAATAAAACACTAATTAATTAAAAAAATATTTTGGTTATTTTTCCAATCACATGAAAATCATTCCTAATTATTACAACATTCACGGAATATTCAGGTAAATAATTCGATAATAAAAATAAAATACAAGGCAATTACCTAAAATACAATCTAATCGAATAAAAATAAAAATTACATTTCAGGATGCCTAAAATACAATCTAACAAACAATAGGCAATAATAACAACAATTAACCCCAAATAATCAAGTAACTCGCACCATAATAGCAGAAATAATATATTAGTATACGAATGAAAAATAGAAAAATAGAAAAAAATTAAATAAAAATAAACAATTGCAAAAATATAAAATATTACATGAATAAATTATCATATCTAACCGGTAAATGGATAATGCAACAAGAAAAATAAAATCAGCCCAAACGACATTTTTAGATGTGAAGCAAAATAAAAAGATAGATAGAAAATAAATAAAAATAAAAATCACAAAAATACAAAATATTGCATAAATAAATTACCACATCTAACTAGTAGATGGAAAATGCAAGAAGAAAAAATAAAAACAGCCCAAGCGACAAAAATGACATTTTTGGATGCAAAGCAAAAATAAAAGGATGGATAGAAATTAAAGAAAAATAAGCAGTCTCACAAATACAAAAAAATATGGCACAAATAATTTATCACATCTAACTAGTAGATGGATAAAATGGAAAAGGAAAAACTAAAAAATAGAAGAAAAATAGGTTGGTCAACACACCGGTATATTTGCCTTCAAAAAGATCTCGGATCGAATTGAAAATGGTGCTTTAATCTTCAAAAAAAATCCAAAAAATGGAGTTGGGAGAGTATTTTTGCCTTTTTTGTGTAGTGTCTCCCTCTATAAATTTTCTCTCTCCTTAAATTGACCAACCTTAGCTCAAAATGACCCATTTGGTTTTTATGCACGACCTCAAGGCAAAAAATGGGCATTTTTGCCTTGAAAACGGCCGTTTCTAGGGGCCAAATGCCCGTTTTGGGTGAAAATGGTCATTTTTAGGAGTAAAATAGCTGTTTTGGCTGTTCTGGGCCTAAACGACCATTCTGCGTGAGGGAATGCCTGTTTTGGGCCCCAACGGCTGTTTTATTTGAAAATGAGTGTCCCACATGTAGGAACAACCCGTTTTTGACCAAAACAGTCAAAATGGCCATTTTTGTCGTTTTGGGCCCAAAATGGCCGTTCCTCTTGCGAGAACAGCCTACTTTTTTCAAAACAGCCATTTTTTATTTTTTTTAAGAAAAAGTTTTGAGATCTTTGGTTTGGACATAAAAAATCCATTTTTGGGATCTTTGTCCTTTTCATCATCATTAGGCAAACCGAACCTAAGAGCCCCAGAGACCTAGTGTCTACACCTATAATGCATTTATGTATGTAGATGCTTTATATTAAACATCATATGGATGGTGCATAACCATATACATGTTTATGGACATGAGGAATTATATTGATCTATGAAATCAAAAGGCATGTATTGTTAAGCAATTCGTGATGGCTTGGTCGATGGTCTAGTGCAATAGCCATAATGCAAATATATGTATAATGTCTCTCATATGTATGCTAGTGATGATGTATGTCTATAAATTGATAGTTATGATTAAATGGACCTAAGAAATGATATGTAACATGATTGAATAATGGTAATGGATGCTAAGAGGCTTAATGGCCAAAAGGCCTATTAGTGTATGTATGTATGCATATATTTGTTGATAAACATATTACAAAAGATGCACGAACACATGAATGATAATGAGTGCGAATAATTGAGATGTTATGTGTAATATGATAAAATACAATAATTATACGTGTGTGATGTGTAGTCGAATGGCCTATGACTATTAGTTATAAGTATGTGGCATATTATGTATGCTATGAATAATATATGACCATATGCATGAGAATGATCATGTGAACATATAATGACATGTGTAATATAATGAGAATATATTCGAACATATACATGAACTATTAACATGAAAAAGATGATATGATAATATAGATGGCATATGGTAGTTGTGAAACACCATAAAGCATGATAAGATTATGTAATGGTGGAATGGCCTAATATGGGAATTGATATATGATTTATGAAATGATGATGTGGATGGCATATAGTTGTTGAGAAACACCACAATGCATAATGAGCTTATGATATGGCTGAATGGCCTAATATGGAAATTGATGGGTGCTTAGGCATTCCTTAAATGCTTATGACTTAATGATGTAGATATAAGGCAAGAATGGCTTAAAATGATTAAAAAAGTAAATGCTTATGTTAATGTCTATTATGTGTAAAAGATGAATACAATGATGCATTAATCAATGTGCTCATGTTGCATGAATGGTAATATGATGGGACTAATAAATGGTAAAGAACATTTACTTTCCTTAGGATCATACGTTGACCAAATTAAAGATAAAATTCACTCAATCTACCTTAAGATGGCAAAACTGAAAGTAAATTTGTTTCGTGGCCTATACAAGTAAATAACCTAGTTAGATAGGTTAGCTGGTCAACTAAGAGTGATAGTAGCTACTGGTGTACTTCAATACCTCTATAGCCTTTAAGTTACAATACATGAATCGACAGGTTCTTATGAAGCCTTCGAGTTATGATGCATTAACCTTCAGGTTTTTTTGATGTCTTGACCTTAGGGTCTAATGCGTTTGATCTTCAGATCTTATTTTTCTAACCTTTAGGTTTGATGCATGTTGATCTTCAGATCTTATTTTTTTGACCTTCGGGTCTAAGGCACTTGATCTTCAGATATATTTATTGACCTTTAAGTTTAATATGTATGGAGCCTATATGGTTTCAAGGGCTTTGGTGGTCCACTGATACTCCGTTATCCATAGTGTATGTGTTTCCTTCTATATAGGCCAAACAAATGGATTTTAAAGAAGACTATACATGGTTTTCATAATGCATGAATTATATAATAATGCATGATTGTGTGATACATTATGTTTATGATTTATGCCATGTTATACTACATGTATATGCCACACATAAAGTTGAATATCATGTAATAAGTTGAATGTTGATGCTTTTAGATTTTTAATGGATGAGGATTTATGAATGAATGATGTAAGGCCTAGGTATGATTATGATGAGATGTGTATGATTATGTTATGATAAATGATTATGAGACTATGGCTTATGCATGTGAACTAAAAAAAGTAAAGGCATGATAATGTTTATGTCTAGCACAATAATGATGGTTGTAATCATTAGGTATATGAATTTATTATGCTTATGTTTAAGCTATTATGGATTGATCATGCAAATTAAGATGACGACACATTTGCATGCTTATTTTATATTATAAATCATATATGTCCTGATTCTTAATATTTGATAATATCCTATTTATCTATGCCTTTTTACACATGTTGTATTATTGAATTATAACATAGTGGACTAGAATACTATGAATGTTTATGATTTAAAATATTTAATATAAAATGAAAAGGAAAAAATGTGCCATACTATACTAGATACCCCATTAAGCTGCCAAGCTTAACCCATCATTTGTTTGCGATGTATAAGTTTGGATAGCTCGGAAGGAAGGACCTTTAAGCTATAAAGATCATTCATTTATTTGAAGATTATGT
>CANXYI011037425.1:0-19863 GCA_948208565.1 Hura crepitans
AGAATGGCACTTCCTGAACTAAAAGAATTAAAGGTGCAATTATAGGATCTTTTAGATAAGAGTTTTAGCTTATAGAGTACCTGTGTTGTTTGTAAAGAAGAAAGATGGCTCGCTTCAGTTATGTATTGATTATAGATAGCATAATAAGGTGACAATGAAAAAAAAATATCCTCTACCTAGAATAAGTGATCTTTTTGACCAATTGAGAGGTGCAAGTGTGTTTTCTAAAATTGACTTGAGATCAGGATATCATCAACTGAGAGTTAAAGAAGCTGACATTCCTAAAACAACATTCAAAAATAGATTTGGGCATTATAAATTCCTAATGATGCCATTTAGGCTCACGAATGCCCCAGTTGTTTTAATAGATTTGATGAATAGAGTATTTCAACCTTAACTAGATCAATTCATTGTAGTATTCATTGATGATATTTTAGTATACTCTAAGACCAATGAGGAATATGAACAACATCTCAAGGTTGTCTTATAGACTCTGAAGGAGAAATAGTTGTATGCTAAGCTGAGTAAGTGTGAGTTCTAACTGACTAAAGTAGCTTTTTTAGAATATATAGTGTCAGTTGAAGGCATCAGAGTAGTCTTTAGCATGGTCAAGGCAGTGTTAGAATAGGAACCTCCAAGGAATGTTATAGAGATATAGAGTTTCCTAGGATTACTTAGGTCTTATAATAGATTTGTGAAGGGATTTTCCATGATTGTAGCTCCTTTAACCAAATCAATCAGAAAGAATGTGAAATTTGAATGGGAGGCTAAATGTTAGGAAAATTTTGATAAACTAAAGAAGATGTTGATAGAAGCCCCTATGATGATTCAACTTAAACAAGGTAAGGATTTTATGGTGCATAGTGATACCTTACTTAATGGCTTGGGTTGTGTACTATTACAGGAAGGAAAGGTAGTAGCTTATGCTTCAAAATAGTTAAAATCATATGAGTGGACTTATCTTACTCATGACTTCAAGCTAGTTGCCATTGTTTTTACTTTGAAAAATTGGAGGCATTACGTATATGGTGAAAAATGTTACATTTTCACAAAACATAAAACTCTAAAAAACCTTTTGACTTAGAAGGAATTGAATTTGAGGCAAAGAAGGTGGCTAGAACTGATTAAAGATTATGACTACTTAATAGATTACCTCTAAGGGAAAGCTAATGTGGTAGCAGATGCTTTAAGTAGGCAATTCATGGTAACTTTCAAAACTATATTTGCTAGGTTATAATACACTAAGGAGAATGTTGTTTGGCTAAACTACATATTAAACTAGATTTCAGACAATAGATTAAGAAGGCACAAAATAATGATGAACAATTGATGTAGTTAGTAAGTAAAGTCAATGAGGGGAATGCAATAAGATTTGAGTTAACTAAAGATGGATGTCTAGATTATTAGGGCAAGTTATGTGCACCTAGTACAAATGACCTAAGGTTTCAAATACTGAAGGAGTCCTATGAAGCTCCTTATTCTAGGCATCATAGTAGTATTAAGATGTACTTAGATTTGAAGCATCACTATTGGTGGTCAAGTATGAAAAGAGATGTGGCAACATACGTGGCTAAATGTTTGACATGTCAATAGGTGAATGTTGAACTTTAAGTTCTTTTTGCATTGTTACATCCTATAGTAATACTACAATGGAAATGGGAAAAGGTGACAATAGACTTTGTCATGAGATTGCCTATGACTAGAGGTAAACGTGATGTTGTAAGGGTGATTTTTGATAGATTGACTAAGACAACTCATTTTATCCCCTTCACAATGGATTATTCATTAGAAAGGTTGGTTAAGTTATACATTGATCAAATTATTACACTACATGGTGTACCTATGCCAACTATTTTTGATAGATATCCTCGATTTACTTTTAAGTTTTGGAAGAAATTACATGAAGCCTTAGGCACTAACTTAATCTATAGTATAACCTTTCACCCTTAGATAGATGGATAATCAGAAAGGGTGATATAGGTGTTTAAGTATATGTTGCATAGCTATGCCATTGAATATAAAGGTTACTGGGATCAGTACTTGTCTTTAGCTAAATTTGCTTATAATAATAGCTATTAAACTAGTTTGGGCAAGGTCCCATATGAAGCAATATATGGTTAAAGATGTAGAACTCCTTTGTGCTAGAGCGAAGTGGGAGAAAATAAGATATCAGGAGTTAATTGAATTAGAGATGTTGAAGAGAAAGTAAAGATTAATAGAGAAAGGTTGAAAGCTATAATTGATAGATAAATGTCCTATGCTGACCTAAATCAAAGAGATACTAAATATACTATGGGTGAGAAAGTATTCTTAAAACTATCTCTATGGAAGAAAGTCCTTAGATTTGGGAAAAAAGGGAAACTGAGTCCCAGATTTATTGGGCCATATAAGATCATAGAAAGATTGGGACCTCTAGCATACATGTTAGCTTTACCACATGAATTGTCACAAATTCATGATGTTTTCCTTGTTTTAATGCTCAAGAGGTACATGTTAGACCTCTCACATATAGTACAAATGATAGACATTGAGGTATAGCCAGACCTAAGCTATGAAGAAGAACCTGTATAAATTTTGGCTCAAGAGGTAAAATAGTTGAGGAATAAGACCATTCCTCTAGTTAAAGTTCTCTAGAACCATCATAACACATAAGAAGCTACATGGGAACTTATGGAGTAGATGAAGACCTAATATCCAAATCTGTTCACTCCAAGTAATTTCGAGGATGAAATTTCTTAAGAGGGGAAAAATTGTAATGCCCATAAGTTGAGGTTCTATGAATCATACCACTGAGGTAAAAAAGTGCCTCCAGAGTGCTAGATCACCTTCACGAGACTCAAGGCAAGGTGTACTGGTCATGAAACTTTAAAAGGCCATAAAATGATAAAGATATCTTAATTTAAGGATTTAGTAAAAATAATAAAATATTTTAGGCTTAATCTACTGAGCCATAGGTTCATATTAACTTGGGTCAAGAATGACCCAGGATGTGCTCAAACACACCTAAAAATACCATACCCTGAAAGTTAAAAATTCCTTGGAGTCCATTCATGAGAGAATTTTTAAATTCTAAGGTCGTTTGCAAATTATCATAAAATTTAAGTTTTGCATGTAAATCAAGGAAGCTGCTTCACAGACTTAATAAGACTAATCAAGGATTTTTAAAACCAACATGACAATTTTTGGAGGTTTGAGTAATTTTTAAAAATTTCCTAAATTTCCTATTGAAATCGAGCATTTTTAAGAGGCTCGAGGTGACATATGGCACTACCCATGCCACCTCACCCACTATAAATAGATCTTGGTGATAGCTAAGTGTCCACATGGCAAGTGCCACTCACTACCTACTCATTGAAGGATAAAGGGCATAGGAGTGTATGAAGCTTAAAGAAATTCAAAGAGTAATCAACTATTCATTAAAAGGGTGATAGGTATCATTTTCTTATGTGTAAGTGTTTTCTTCCTTTTAATTTATTTCCCAGATGATTTTGTTATTCTAAGAATGCCTATGGTCTTAGAATTGGATTTGGGGACTTCTAGGATTTTTCATGGATTTTTGAAGAATGAATGGCATGTATGGAAAAGTAAAGGAAAGTGAAGTGAGTTAGGTACTTTTTAAGCTTGAAGTGAAAAATAAGTTCCTTTGGTAGAAAGGTACATGAATTTAAGGCAATCAAGGCATGAACTTTGAAATTCAAATGCAATAGGTGTAGTAATCTTGTATGGAAATGGTGGCAAATATAGCTAAGGTGTATCTAATAGTGAATTTGGCATGTAATTGTGTTAATTATGTATGGACTGTATGATTGGAATGATGAATTAGTAAAAATAATACATGGAAGGGTTAATCCCTCATTTTTCTAAGAGGTAAGTGTATTGGTGTATGCTTGTATATGCCTTATTAAAATGGTTTTGGAATGGTTTCCACGGTGGTTGACATGGAAAATGCTTGATTTATAATTATATGTGGTGAAATTGGGAGTGTAGATAATAAGTCTTAGTGTGGCTAAGTGATTTACTTGGTATAGAGGCTTGGTGTGTGATAAGTTAACATGGCAAATTGTGTGGCAATTGGCTTGTTATTAATGGCATTGTAGGTGTAAGTGATGACATTGATGGAATAAGGCTTGTGTGTGTGTGCAATTAGTGTGTTCGAGGCATGTCCAAGGTATAAAATGGCCTAGGTTGTATGGTAGTGGCATTATATGTGTGTAAGCATGCTTGTGTGATGTTAAAAAAATGTGTAGGTGTCCTTAAATGTGAATAAAGGGATGTGTATGGAAATTTAGAGGCATTGGTTGAGAGGTATGCCAAGCAAGAATGGCATGAAAAATGAGGTATGACATAGCATGTGTATATATGTGATTGGCATGATATATTTGGCATGGTTTGTGTAATGTCCATATGGCAAGACTTAGGTGAAAATGCATAAGTAATAAGGCATAAATGCATGGAATTAGGATACCTTTCTAAGGGTAAGAAATTATTTGACAAAGTATTGAAATTGGCTTAGAACAATTGGGCAAAAGTAACCTTAAAATGCACTAACTATGGCATGAAGAATGGCACTAAATTTTAAAACATTTTGTGATGATATGAGGAATAAAGTGAAAGCCTCTTTTATGGCTATTTAAGTGATAAATTTTAGCTTGGCTTTGGGCTTATGAAAGTGTATGAAAAGAGTGCAAATGGCACTAAAAAATGATACAAAAAGGGTATATTTTAGACCTAAAATTACTGACATAAAAATGTAAAATGGCCTTTAACTGTCCTGTAAAATGAATTTAGGGACTTACAATTGAAATGATAATTTTAGCATGGATATAAGTGGACTAAAATCATGGATTAGACTAGAATTAATATGGATTTAATTATGCCTAAGATAGTGACCCAAAATATGGCAAAAAAAGTTACCTGTAATTGTCCAGTAGAGCTAAAAATGACCTGTAATTATCCTAGTTAGAAATTGACAAACTAACAGAAATTATAGTGGTCCATTTTCCATTTGTAAATAGTATAAAAAAATGATTAGTAAAGAAATGAACATTAAATAAAGTCAAATGGCCCATTAGTTAGACACTAATTGGATGGGTTTATCGATGAACTTAGGGATTAATTGCTACTAGACTGTTTGTTTACCAGACTAGGCTAGTGCATTGGCTGAAGTTTATAATTGGGCCACTACACTAGTCTGTGGGGTAGACCACTATATTATTGGCATTATTATCTATGTATTTATTATGCTAGTGCAGCAACAAAGGTCCCTAGAAGGGCCACTACACTAATCTGTAGGGTAGATAAGGATGATTAATTTGACATTATGATTATGATTAATTTACTTGGGAGGTCTATAGACTGATCCTTATGTTTAGTTACTTCATTTTGGGAGGTTCTTATGAACTGATCCCTATGGCTACATCAGGCTAGTGTAGCAATTGTGGTCCAGAATATGGGCTACTACCCAATTTCTAGTTCCCTCTTGGTCTAGTGTCTATAAGTGTCGTCTATCTAGTCCAGCCTATGCAATGGAATTAAATCGAACTAAAACACAAATCCTAATTGATTATTGATAATGAATTACAAATTTAATTATGTTAAACACAGTGGCATTTTGGTAATTTTATGTAAAAATGGCGTATCATCTGAATGACATGAATTACTTGGCATATCACTCACACACTACCTATTGACTATTATGCTATTATTGCATGTGTGCCAATGCTTGTAACATGCTTTGTATGGTTTAAATCAGCCATTGAGTTTTATACTTAGTATACTAGTGTTTTTGGTGCGTTGGTCATAAAGATAAGCAACCCAGCCTCAAAGGATGTGTTATGTAGTAGCTTTACTTGTGAAGGGTATATAAAGTTTACTTTCTATATGGTTTTATGTGGCACTTCTATAAATACGGTAGGTATAGGTTAACACTCTTAGAAGCTACTAGGTATGTAAATATAAAGTATAAGAGTGTTGCAATTAAACAGGTGACTTGTTTGAATGGCTTTAGATATGATTATTGAATAACTATGAGTCTAAGGCCCTGTGTGGTTGTTATGTGTGTTTGATATGGGTATTGATGATTAGGGGACTAGAAGGATCCAAAAGGAGGTAAAATGATGTTGATGACATTATAAGTGTTTTTATAAGAGAAAAAAAATTAAAATGTCCTCGAGTAGCTGTTTTGCTGCCTAAATTTTTCCAAGTATTAGATTTTAATATGTTAAATGGTATGTATAGGCATCACATATGGTTGGAAAATTATTCTAGAATCTATCCGATCAATTAATGGAATTTCTATAAGTGTTAAATGTTTAGGCCCTAGGGAAATTTTAGGATGGGTGACCTAGTGGGAAGTGCACCACTTATCGGATTTCTTTTGGAATAGAGTAGAGGGGTGTCACACTTTTGAAAGATGGATCAATAATTAATAGGCATCACTAGGAATCATGTATAACATTAGGTAACTCTATAAATCATGCATTAGAATTATAGGCTTTCATACATCAACTAAAGTTATGTCTAGGCACATCATATACATCACTAACCTTCAATCTTACAATCACCCATGCATGTTAAGCATAGCATAACATTATAATCATAATGCTTGAAGCATGCACCATATCATATTAACAATTGTATCACATTAACTATGAGGATCATTCTTTACTTAGGCTCTTCAAGGGAAAATACTCAAACCCCTTTACTTCCTTCAACACTCTTCACCACAAAAATGGGAACTAGACATAAAACCAAAGACAAAAGCCAATTTGTGACTGAAGGCATTAAACAAAGTGATGGCAACATTAGAATGAAGAATGATAGCACTCATAGAAGAAAAGATGTGATAGAAGTTTGAAGTCTAACAATAAGGTTCTTTAAAGAACTTAACGTGCATGAATTCAACCATGGTGGCAAGTAATGACCAAGTAACTAGGCCAAGGAAGATTTCCCATAGACTTCCCCATCTGAATAAGTCTTTGTCCATGATGCTCAAAGAATTCAAAGAAGAGAACCTTCTCCAACCCTTAATACCCGAACACCATTCCTCACCAATTCCACCTAACCACTGCTATAACCTATACTGTGCTTGTCAATAAAAATTGGCCACTTGATCGATAAATGCAAAGCCATTCATCAGGCCATCCAAGACCTCATAAACCAGGATGTGATACCTTATCTTGAAGATCACCCATTACCAAACCTCACTAACGTCCCCTAAATCTCTAAAAAGCAAGCTTCCCTCTTTTTGACATTTTGTCTGCTGCCTTAAGGGCCGACTCTTGACCAACTAAAAAATCCCACTAGTTAAGGATATGCAATGATCCAATGAAGATAGGATAGACTATTCTTATTCTCTTTTCTAGTAGTTTCTTGCTTCTATTTTGGAACAATTATGGTTTAATGAAACATCATTTTAGTTTTTCATGAGCATCTTTGTGTACCATAATCACTATATAGCATGATACTCTTGAAAGCAAGTTGAGAGATTTAAAAAAAAGAGAAGAAATAAACATGATCAGCTTAATCCACATCTGTTACAAATAATTCATGATGGCTTACCATTACTACAGACAATTTTGAAGCTCAAAACTTGATCTTTCCTTATAAAGCATGAGAAAAATCCCTAAATATGAGATGAGAAAAAGAAAATAACAAGCTGGGGGCAACTACACCTAAAAGAATACCCTTTGCTTGAATTTTAAAAGAAGTCCACACCTCACAGGCTCTAAAATTAAAGTGGCAAACTTATTTTATATCGTTATCTTCAAATCCTTCAAACTCATGACAATCATACTAAAAGGTCAAATATTTGTTTCTCACTCGCATAAAAATCCAAAAGTTAGAAGGTGTTAAACTCCAAAGCTTAAAAGATTTCCCTTAAGCCTTAAATAAATGAGCTTTCTCTTTTAAACTACAGTTTCCCTCATTCAAAAGAAAAAAAATGAATTTGTTGATTATTGCTAGGTCGATCAACCAAGGCCATGAACCTAGGAAAAAGTAAGGGAAATTGAGAGAAAATAGTTAGTCAAAAAATCTTCATGAGTAAATAATAATAGGGATATCATCAATGCAGTACTCAAAAAGGTCAAAAAGATGACATTCATTATTTAGCAAAAGTGTAAAGATTTAAAATGCTGGGGGGCATAGAGCCGACACCCACAACAAACTACTTATGAAAAGTTCTATCTCATAAGGCAAGAGATCTAAAAGTTACTGAGCCATCTTAAAAGGTACAAGTCTAGACATAATTGGTCAAACACAACATAATCATATCCCAAACCTTAAAAAAATGTGGATAAGTTGAATAAAAAAAGAAGCTTGCAAGGTTGAAAGAGCAGCCTAGGCAAAAATTAGAGGTTAAGAGAAAACATTTCATCAAAAAATCTTCAGACTAGCTAATAATAAGAATACCATACTGTGCAATCACATACATTTTCATGCTCATTCATCATTCACACATGCTTAAATGCCCTTCATGGAAAATTGACATTTCACTCAAGCCTTGGCCTCACCATTATTCAACCTACCTTCCCTAGCCTCTCTATCACCATAATTGAACCTCTTTCTTTAAGAGATTTCTTATTCTTAACCTAGCCTACAACTTTACAACTTTAATCTTTTCTTAAACCTAACCTTTTCCTATGATATTTCTGAGAGGGGAATGATCCTAATACATGTACTAACTCATGCACACATACATAAAAAACAATAGGTTTACTCATACTCATTTTTACATCTATCTTAGGAAAAAGTACCTATTATGCATGTTTATAGATTGGCCTTCATTCATACATTCATCACAAAAGAATGTTCATTCACTACAGAAGAAGATGCATTCATTGTTCAATATGTATTAGCCTTCACCACCCATTCATAAAAAAAAAAAAGATGCATCATCATTCAGCATATATCTACCATCACCATTCATACATCATAAAAGATGATTCATTCATTCCATTATCTAGGAAAAAGTCATACTCACATCTTCATAAGCAAAAACACACATACATTGTTACAGTTATTAGAAATTCCTTCATCTAGAAAAGATTAAGGACTAACACACGTCACTACATTCATTATTCATTACTCAGTTAAAAACATACTTGGTCACATTCCTTCATTTAGAAAAGATTTGGAGCTATCATGCATCTAATCACCTTATTCCTTTATAAAATCTCCTCATCATTTATCTACATATCTTTCTATGCATGAAAGCATGCATCATTTATCTATGCTTTCCCTATGCATGAAAAGCATGCATCATTTGTCTATATATTTTTCTATGCATGAAAGAATATGTCATTTATTTATGCTTTCCCTATACATGAAAAGCATGCATCATTTATCCCAATATTTTCCTATGCATGAAAGCATGCATCATTTATCCATATGTTTTTCTATGTATGAAAAGCATGCATCATTTATCTACATATTTTCCTATGCATGAAAGCATGCATCATTTGTCTATATTTTCTTATGCATGAAAAGCATGCATCATTTATAGACATGTTTTCCCATGCATCGCTTGTCTACATATTTTTCTTATGCATAAAAAGCATGCATCCTTTGTTTGTATATTTTCCTATATATGAAAAGCATGTATCATTTATCCATGTTTTCCTATGCATGAAAGGCATACATTATTTATTTATGTGTTTCATGTGCATAAAAAGCATACATCATTTATCTATGATTTCCATTACATGAAAAGCATGCCTCATTTATCATACTTTCCCTTGTATGAAAAAAAAGACATGCATTATTCTAAATTACCAATGTATAAAAACATGCATCTTCTATGCACATTAACCATATACAAAGTAAGATATAAATATCACAATCTATTGAATGGTGTAAATGACAAAGCCACTGAATGGCGTGAATGAGAAAGCCACTTAATAGTGCAAATGACAAAGCTGTCGAATGGTGCAAATGATAAAGATGCCAAATTGTGTAATCATCAAAGTCACTAAATAGTGAAAATGATGAAGCAATTAAATGGTGCAAATGACAAAGCCATTGAATCATACAAACAATAAAGCCATCAAATAGTGTGAACATCAAAGCCACCGAATGGTGGAAATGATAAAGCCGTCGAATGGTGCGAATAACAAAGTCACTAAATGGTGCAAATTAAAGTTTGATCATAAAGATGTAAGATAACAACATGTATCATGCAAGCATGATAATAGAGAGCTAGATCTTGAAAAGGTTAAAATAGCAAAACTTTAGATATATTACTATGACTCAAGTACTTTAATGTTCACTGTTACTTTAGCATTTCATAGCACACACCAAAGTCGTAGCAACTGTAGACATCTAAAGTTTAGCCTATGATGATAACCAAAAATAGGCTTTTAAGCAATGGCATTGATCCCTTAGTAATCTAATCCATGCGAACCTATTTTAGCCTCTAAATTGAAGTCTGTATGGACAAACCCAACTTAGGTTTATACTAGCCTAATCCTTTATATCAAGCCCACAGCCTAAGGTCTACACAGAACAAGGCCAAGTCTTATCTACATAGACTAAAGATAAACCTAGCCCAAAACCTACCCTAAAGCCCATGGACTTATGGGAAAACACACTTAAGTCTGCATGGACCTACTGATGAAACCTTTTAAAAGTATAGGATCCCTATCCAGAAGATGAATTATAGTCCTAAAAGGACTCGACCACCTCTGGATGGGATATTTGCACCCTAGAGGCTACAAATACCCTTATTAGGGTGTGAAAGAGGGGGCAAAAGCTAGGAGACTTTTTAAGAATAGTGTTCTGAGCATCCCAAAGATCCATTCTATGAGTCCAGGAGATGATTCTAACCAGGATATGATCTACTAGTCTTTTTAACCCTTATTCAAAACTATTCCTTTTCTTAACCTCTACCTGTTTATGCCATTATTCAAAAGTTCAATCACAAAGTAAGATATGAGGCCTTTTACTATACATTCATACTATTTTCATAGACCTAGGATCTCCAAGGATTAATCACAAGTGAGGTGATTTTATGCAATTCTCACTTTGATCGTAGGACTAGGTTAGCACTTCAAGTTGTTCCTTCTTGTATAATTGGTCATTTTCATGTTATAACTATTATATAATTTTCATCTTAATCATATAGACCTATCTATGAGCATGATGACATCCACACATACATACTTTATTGATATGTGCATAATGTGTCATCTGTATGGACTTATGTTCAGTGTCCTATTTGTCTTATACATCATGTTTTAACATATTTTGTTTATCAAATTGACATATTCTATGACGTTAGCATGTCATATAATTATTCCATTCTCTAATATGCATATTATGGACATAACTAAATTGTTATGTGTATATATAGACTCCCTCTCATGAGGAATGTAGTCTGTACAGACCTAAATCCTGTACTGTTTTGGTTATCCTTTGTGAATAACACTTATCATATGCCATGTTTGTACACATGCACATTGATGTATAACATGAATAACACATGAATATCTTTAATGTTTAGAATTAGCACGTAGTTCGCATAGATTTCCTCTCATATAGAATGTAGTCCGTATGAATGATTAAGCTTTATATATGTTTGTCTTAACACATAATCTGCACAAACCCTCTCTCATAAGGAACATGGTCTACATGGATGACTTGGTTTCCTACATGTCTACCTTTATTTGTAATCTACACAAAATCCCTCTCATTGGGAAAATAGTCCACATGAATGTATATCTATGACCTTGAATTATCATAACACATTTAACGTGTATCATCCATGAACAGTAATGCATATGTGACTTCATGACATGACTCATGGCTCATTAATATTTGTGTTATATTACCTAATGACAATGTCCTTTTTAAGGTCCTCATAGGCCATTGTTTATTATTTCTAACATGTTTCTTTGAGATGGCTGTAAGTGAACATTCTTGCCAAATAAGGAAGTCTAAATAGACTTAGTCATTTATATGAGTGTCAATCTGCATAGACATATGATGGGATACTACTGAGTCCACATAGACTTAATGATGCACAAATGGGACTAATTTCATGTTATGGACCATTCTCTTTTGATTTTGTACTATGTTTATTTCAATGCTTATTTTTTGGGTTGTAATAGGTAGTTAGTAATTCATTTTACATGACAAAACCTAAATCTCACACAAAAATGGTTTTCTACCTAATTAATTAGTGTTTTCCTAACAAAATGGATTTAGGTTTTCTTTAATCAAAAGTTATGTGAAAAATGTATTTAATAAAGACTAATCTCCTAGAGATGGGAGTTAGGCAATTACCACTAATTCTTATGGAATTATGGGTAATTGTCAAGTCAAATAACAACTAATGAATGACTTGCTTTCTAAATGTGTAATATACTTATTGTATTCTTTAAATATTGCAATTTACTTATTATATATGAAATGGTCATATAACTACTTTAAATATAATACATGCTTGCTTAATACAGGATTGATAAACGTTACAATATACAAAGAAGGCATGATATTAAGGCATAAATAATATATGAATTCTAAACCTTTATAGTAGAAAAGATCAGAGGTCCTTATGTAGAGGCTAGGTGGCAACTTTCAAACACTAAACTGCTCTCATTCCCTATAAAAATACATTATTTTCTCTACACAAACCCTAGATATGTGAAATTAGTGTAATTTTTATGTGTGTCCATGTGTATGTATGAAAATGGATTTGTACATGTGTATGAAAGTTTGAGTGTGTACATATGTATATACATTTATGTGAGATGAATATGCCATTATGCTATCATGATAATATGTAACTTATGTGCATGAATTGCTTAGAAGAAAACTATGTGCATGTGTACACTTATGGCATAGACGAATGGTGTATGATGGTTATGTGATGTGTGCTTATGTGTGTGGTAAGTAATGACTTGATATTGGGACATAAAAGTGAACATAAAGTACGGTTATTTAGAAAGAAATGGGTAAAAGAAATAATGGATGGTAATTCTAACTTGTATATGTTAAAATGTGATATTGTGTGCTTAGCATGTAAAGGTGGAAAAGTGACTATTTATGGCATGAGAATGTGGCATGATAAGCATGTATGAACATAAATGAATTAGATAAGAAAATGTAAGTGAATATGATGATACCTAATAGCATGAGTGGTGATATAGAAATATGGAAATTATGGTAAAGATTATGCAAAGTGCTAATGAAATTAGATTGGATGACTTCATGTTAATAGCTTGAGAATGGAACTATGAAATTAACCAAATGAATAATGTTTGCTCATAAAATGACCTGAAACTGGAGAAATATGTGTGTAAGTGCAAGTGTGCACATCAAGGTGTGAACCATGGTAAAATGATGACTACTAATAAATAGTCTATAACTATGATAATAAATCAATAATAGAAAGTGGCCTATATTAATTAGACATCCACTAGATGGGTTAATCAGTAAACTAGGGAATTAATAGCTGCTAGGGGTTTTGGTCCTCCTAGGCTATTACCCGTGTGATTGAGATAGCAAGTGCAATAGCCTAGGTTCTATTAGTAAACCCTACACATCTAAGTATTAGGAGGTTCATATGGGCTGATCCCTACTACCTACTATACTTATAGATATTGGGAGATCCCATAGGGCTGATCCCTGCTATCCACATGAGATGAGATAATGACTAGGATATTGGGAGGTCTTACAAGGTTAATCCTTGCTATCCCTTCAGATGTTGGGAGGTCTACTAAAACTGATCCTTGCCATCTACCACTCGATATTGGGAGACCATTGAGCTGATCCATACTATTAGATAGATGTGGGTAAGTGCAGCTATTAAGGTCCAAAATATAGATCACTACATAGTTTGGATCCCACAATCTAGTGTCTATAAGTGTAGTCTTTCTAGTATGGGCCTAAATAAGAAAAAGGGTTTATTCTTTTAATCTTATGGGAATAAACTTATGTGACTTGTCCGGCATAATAGTATAATTAAACTGTGTGAGGCAAAAGTTGGGCAAGTTATAATATAAAAGAACTTGAATAGTAAAATAGACTAGAAAAGAAAGGGTATAATGGAAATTAATCAAATTGTATGATAACAATCATTACATATTGCATGATGGAATGCTTACATAAATATATTGCATAAATTTCATCACTGAGTTTATACTAAACATGTTGGTGTTTTGATCCATTGGTTCTATATAGTAGAGGTAGTTGTTCAGCCTCAGCGTGTATAGTGTAGCATACCAGCAGTCTAGGGGCATACTTTTGTCAACTTGATATGCATAGAACTAGGGCATTCACATATAGAAATGGTGTAGGGCCTAAGATAATGAGATGTTTAGATACATACTTTATATAAAATAGTCTATAAATTATAAATTTAGACTATTAGATAAATCTTTAAGTAAATGCATTCCTATGTGATTGCATATGGACTGATGTGGGTCTAAAACCCGTGTTTTCTCTAAGATGATATGATGTTGTTTGACTTGTGGGAGGACCATATGGGTCTAGGAGTTGGGAAATTGATCATGATGAGTATAGAAATGTGTTTTCATAGGTTTCAAATTTTGGTTGTTCACCCGGGTATCCATTATACTATCTAAAATTCTATAAAGTGTATTTTCTATAGGAATAGATGGTTTAAGTAGATATTTATAGACATTATAAGAGTTGTATAATATCACAATAGTAAAATAACAATAATTGACGACCAAGGTACACAAAACGATAAGTGTTAAAGGAATGGCTCTTGGCGTAGAATCAAGATAGGTGACCTACGAGAAGTAATGTCTATAGTTAAGTTCCTTTAGGAATCAAGCAGAGGGTGTAACATTCGGTGGTATTAGAGCAAGCTTAGGAATTTCAAGGACTAGTATGTGTGAGTGCCATGCTTTAGGGTTCTGTACCCCATAAAGCTATATTGTATATGGCTGATTGTTTGTTTTCTTATAGGTATGCATAATCAATGTATTGAACGCACCAAATCGAGGGAAAGAGGTGGCAAGTCATGCTCCTACTAAAATACATAGACCAGAAGCCAGTACAGCCATGTAAGTGCTAAGTGATGCAACACACTAGCCATAGATATAGCCATAGGCCTAGGCACAGGCTTCACCAGCACTTCTATAACAAATTGTGAAATTTTTAAAGCATACATCTGTTATTGCCACACTACCACCACTAGCTCTAACTTTAGCTCCACCACCCCTAACTGCTTTGCTAAAGACCTACTTGAAAAGGGTAAAGAAGATAGGGTCTTTGGATTTTTTAGGTTCAAGGGAGGATGATGCTGCTAGGGCTGAATATTGGCTAGAGCAGACTGTTAAGATACTAGAGTAGCTTGAGTGTACCCTTAAGGAGAGTTTGAAATATGCCACCTCACTCCTTCAAGAAGAAGCTTTTCACTAGTGGGACACAACTAAGAGGAGAAAAGCTACAGCTAATATGACATAGGAGTTCTTTCTTTAAGTGTTTTAGAAAAGATACATATCTGAATCCTATAAGGATAAAAAGAGGAAGGAATTTTTAGACATGAAATAAGGAAGGAGATATATATCAGAGTACGAGAAGGACTCTGCTCAATTGAGCAGGTATGATGAGGAGTTTATAGCCACAGATGAGAAGAGATGTAAGAAGTTCAAGAAGGGCATTAATGTATAGTTACGGATGCATATTGCCATTACTCGTATTAGAGAGTTCTCTATATTAGTATAAGCTGCCTACACCATGGAGGAGATTGTATAGGAGAAGAGAGTTATTTTCCAAAAAAAAAAGAGAATTCATAGATGGCCAAACTAGTTTAACACCTAGGGTAGGCAAGAAGCAAAAGGAGTCCTAGGCCACACAGCAATCCCAGAGTTAGGGATAAGCACATATGTCAGGTCAAGCTTCTTCATTCGAGCCTTGACCCCCACAGCAAGCCTGTAGTACCCCAGCATCTTGAGTAAGAAAGGCACCCCTGATGTGTGGGATGTGTAATAGGAAGCATTTGGGATAATGTTGGTAGTCTAGGTAGGGAGAGTGTTTGTGTTTGGAGCTAATGATCATTTTCAAAAGGATTGCCCATAGAAGTAGGCTGATGCTACTCAGATGCAGGCTTCCTTACCAGCACCTAGTAGAGGATAGAGGGAGAATAAAAATGATAAGTAGAGTACTAGTTAGAGGATTAGATCAAAGATGTGAGCCTCAGCTCTCCAATATACCATTCAGGCCCATGATAAGGCAGAGGCACCTAATGTGATTACTGGTATTTTCTTTTTATTTGATATACCTCATTTGGCTTTAGTAGATCTAGCATCCACACATTCTTACATATGTACTGCATAAGCACAAGATAAAGGATTAGAGTCTGAACCCATAGTTATAGATATCTTGGTGAGCAACCCTATTGGACAGAGTGTGATAGTGAACCGCGTATATAGGCACTATTCTCTAGTGATTCAAGACCAAGTATTTTTAGCTGATCTTATTGAACATTCTTTTGATAAGTTTGATGTAATCTTAGGTATTGACTGGCTATCTGAACATAAGGCAATAGTTGACTGTGAGTAGAAAAGGCTTACTCTAAGGATACCTAAGGGTTATAAGGTAATGGTAATTGGTGAGAGGAATGCCTTACCTAATACCATTTCAACTACAATAGCGAGGCCATATATCTAGAAGGGATGTGAAGCTTACCTAGCCCATATAATTGACACTAATAACACACCACCAAGTATTGTTTAGATACCAATAGTCTCAAAATTTCTTAATGTGTTCCTAAATGAGCTACTAGGTTTACCACCACAGAGAGAGTTAGATTTTGAGATTAAGGTGTATCTGGGTACCACCCTTGTATTTACTACACCGTACCTTATGGCACCTATAAAATTGAAGTACTTAAAAATCTAGTTGTAGGAATTGTTAGATAATGGCTTTATTAGGCCAAGCACCTTAGCTTAGGGAGCACCTGTGCTATTTGTAAAGAAGAAAGATAGGTCACTTTGGTTATGCATTGACTACAAATAATTGAATAAGGTGATAGTTAAGAATAAATACCTATTGCCTAGAAATAATGATCTCTTTGACCAGTACACCAGTACGAGTGTGTTTTCCATGATAGACTTGAGATTGGGGTATCATTAATTATGGATTAAGGAAGCTAATATTTCAAAAACTGCTTTCAAAACCAAATACGGGCATTATAAGTCCCTGGTGATGCCATTTGGGCTCACTAATGCCCTAGCTGCTTTCAAGGACCTAATGAATAGAATCTTTAAACCCTATTTAGATCAATTTGTTATAGTTTTCATTAGTGACATTTTGGTATACTTCTAGAGTCGAGAAGAACATAAGCAACATTTGAGAATGGTGTGTTAGAGTCTAAAAGAGAAATAATTGCATGTGATGCTAAGTAAGTGTTAGTTCTGGCTGAAGGAAGTAACCTTTTTAAGCTACATTGCATCAACATAAGGCATCAGGGTGGATGCAAGCAAAGTTAAAGCCATGCTAGAATGGAATCCTCCTAAGAATGTAACCAAGATTCAAAGTATCCTAGGATTGGCAAGGTACTACAAGAGATTTTTGAAATGGTTTTATATGATTGCAGCTCCATTGACTAAATTATACGAAAGTATGTGAAATTCATATGGGATGACAAGTGTCAAGCAAGCTTTAATAGGCTAAAGGTGATGTTAATAGAAGCCCCTATTGTCACTCAACTAAAATAGGGAAAATACTTTTTAATTTATAATGATGTATCCTATAATGGATTTGGATGTGTGTTGAAATAGTAAGGTAAGGCAATTGCTTACACTTGAAGATAACTAAAGCCATATGGGAAGAATTACCCTATGCATGATTTGGAGCTAGTTGAAATCATATTTGAATTGAAAGGGTGAAGGCATTACTTATATGGTGAAAGATGTTACATCTATTTTGACCATAAAAGCTTGAAGTACCTCCTCACATAGAAAGAGCTGAATTTGAGGCAGCAATGGTGGACAGAGTTAATAAAGGATTATGACTTCCTAATTGACTACCACAAAAGGAAGGCTAATGTGGTAGCTGATGCTTTAAGTCAAAAGTTTATGGCCATTATGAGAGCTGTGAATGCTCAGATTTAGTATATTAAAAGTGATACAACCTTAGCATAGTTGTAACACCCCCTACCCATTTCTACCTAAAATAAGCAAGGTGTGCTCCTTCCCACTGGGGTCACCCATCATTAGATTTTCCTAGGGGTCTTTCATTTAACTTTTACCCAAGTTTAACTTTGACTAAGCATGCTCTTATTCCATTTCATATTATTTAACACCTCATTACCACTTATTTTTGTCTATTAAAACTCCAATTTGACCCTATTAGACAATTACAGAAAATCGGGTAGCATAACAGCTACCTGGGTAACATACCCTAAATAAACTTGTAGAAAAGAGCATTTCTAAATTTCTTTTTCAATCATATCCCACTCCTAGACCCTTCGGTCCTCTAAATCACAATCAATACCACCTAATACACATAATGTATAAAACACAAGGTCCTAGACATATCAACACATAGTTATGCATAATTAGATTTTCATTAACATAGAGAATTGTACATGCTTATCAGTTATCATTCTCATTTTAACCAATAACCCATAACCCATAATTTCCCTATATATATGAGTGTACTTCTATAAAACTCAAAAAGAAAGACAAAGATAGCAAAAGACTCAAGAGCAGCTACACTGATGATGTATAGTGCTGATTATCACTCCATTTATAGCCTGCGCATCGTAACACCGACATGCTGAATATGACACTCAGTGGTGGAATAAATCAAATATAATATGTCTATCATGTATACAAACAACATGTAGCATTCAATTTACATCGTGTTCCTCCTAACTCCTTTAAGTCCAGTGTACTTTTAAGTTCTGTTATCCAATATATTATCAGTCTAGTTTATTATTATTAAAGGCCCATGATAAATAGACAACTCTTTAAAATATAGGATAGTGGGAACTATCATGTGCTGTAGCCCACTTTTAGGACCTAGGTAGCTACTCCTACCTCGCTCGATAGTAGGGATTAGTCCATAGACCTCTACATATTGGACTAGTAGATAGCAGGGATCAGTTCGTGGACCTCCCAATATTACAAATCACATCAACAACAATCTTTGGTGGATAGTAGGGATCAAGCCCTTGGGACCTCCCAATACCCATAGATAGATAAATGGGTAGCAGGGATCAGCCTAGGTGGACCTCCCAATACCCTACTATGTAGTGTTTATGTCAAAACCTCGATGGCTGCACCAGCCACAACCAACACATAGTAGTAGGCCCAAAAGGACCAAACAGTCTAATAGTTGCTAACTCCCTAGTTGACCGATCAACCCATCTAGTGGATGTCTAACTGATGGGCCAATAGCTAAATTAGACTGTAAATCTTAATATTATTGATTCCTATGTCCATTTTACAATTAAGTTACGTGTTATGACAACATACCAAAATTTCACCTACTATCATAACGTTACTATTCAATTGGTAACTTTACGAGATCGACATTTTTCATTTGGTCATTTTTATATGTTAAGCCTCTCTCATAACAACACATACCAAGTTCAATTTTCCTTATTTTCTATACCCATTCACTTATAACCCTTAGCTACATCATAGAGCTACAAAGTCATGCCTTGATATACATATTTGTGCCATATTACCAAACATTACACCATGTCACCATTATGGTACCAAATCACTTGAATTTTACACCTAATATGTCACTATCAACATTCACTTTCTAAACATAGCCATTTCCTCACTTGAAATGCCATAACCATTGTTATACAAATTATAACCTATAAGGCATACATTTCACCCAAGCATGCAACCACATATACACATGCATTTCTTT